>OX421506.1:22760300-22827800 GCA_949126835.1 Anisus vortex
AATAGATGAAAAATTTCGTTTTGAAGTAAAGGAATAAAATTGAAAGAATTGTGTCAAACGATGAAGAGTAAAGTAAGGAAAAATAGAGATAATGGGAAAGAAAGAAAAAAAAAAGAAGAAATGGTAGAAGAGAATAAAGAAATGTAAGAAAGATAAAAGGAAATGACTTATAAAAAATACTTAAAAAAAAACGATGAAAACCAAAAGAGTAAGGTTATGAACTTTCAAAAAACGTAAGTAATGAGATTATAGATAAGAAGATAGATGGTTGGAAGAAAAGAAACAATATGGATATAAGAAAAGATAAAAGTATAAAGAAAGTTTGGGATAAAAAAAAAGGAAAGGAAAAGGAAGACAAAAGTAAAGAAAAGTATAAAGAAAGAAAGAGAAATGAAAAAAAAAAGAAGAAAAACAAGCAGTAATAAAGCCAGAGAGAAGTCGGTCACGAAACTAGGTTTACGGACGACATCCCAATGGCATTGTTGGTCAATGGTTCTCAAGGTATATTCCCAACGTACACCGTTTGATAGGTTGTTTTGTTTTAGTTAGCACTACCCAGCCATCTGGAGCCGATTTTATTGATGTATTCTTTTCAACATGAAGGCATGGTGGCCGAGGCGCGTTCGAAGCTCCTGGGTTCGAATCCTGGTGAAGGCTAGGATTTTTTTTGGCTCCCGGGACTCGAGGGTGTCCCAGCTGAGTGCTACCCATGGGTACCTGTCATTAGTTGGGGGTAAAGTTAAAGACGGCTGGGCTTTGATGCTGGCCACACAATCCCCTTGTGTGCCGTGGCCACATAAACTGGTGAACGCTGCTTCACAGGCCCTATGATCGTGACGGCACATTTTGTCATGACTGTGGGAATCCCCCAATCTACCCACGCGCCATGATGTACTTGATAAGGTCAGTATTTCGAAACTACCTACTCAGTGTCTTTTAAAAATGTTTGTTGTTTTAAATAATTGGTAGTTTATTTGATAAAAGTTTAGCTAAGCGTGCCATTCATTATTAGGCTGTGAGCTAAATGTAATAATATATTTAACTTTATTCTAATTCAAGTATAGGTCTAGGACATGATTTTCAAGACGCTACTATAAGTCTAAATCTAGTACGTCTTTAACGTAGCGCGGGCCTCTATTTTCTTGTTCATTAACCTTCACCTGATGTATTTTCGACCGACCAATGAAATCATGTTCCAAGTATCCCGCTTAAAGTAGGTCTGCGCCGTGGTCAGTTCCGGAACCTCCGGGACGTTTATGCAAATGATTTCCTTGATCATTGTCGGGTAATTGTCAACAAGGAGATGCAGAATCTGGAACCAGGAAGTAAACCAAAAATAAAAACAGACCACCGGCACCTTTCGATAACGTTTTTTTTATAGGTGACCCGGTTATATTTTATAATTTTGACTTCTTGTCCCACTAACATGCTTAACCCTTGCCGTACCGACCTACTTCTATCTATGCTGCCTTCAGTTCCGCTATATACGCGCCCGGGACTGTAAGGGTTAAAATCACTTTTATGTAAAACAAGCCAAATTCCCCAGCGTTGCCCAGGAAAAAATACATAAATGTATAGCCACAGACGCAATGTATATCTACAGAAAGCTATGATAATAATAAAAAAAAAAGTATTTACTGAAAACATCAATGAAATTAATTTAAATTAAACATTGCAAATCCGGTTAAAATTAGCGCACAAATTTTTTTATTTAACAAAACGTTAGATTCTAGTACTATTCGGGGACATCCCTGGTTGAGAACCGAACACCCGTCTCTCGCACGGGATTAAATTTGACTTAGGCTACTGAAAACATTTTAGGGAAATCTTTAGAAACCGGTGAACGCTGCTTCCCCATCCCTATGATCAGTTTGGTCCGAAGGCTACTGAAATTATTTAACAATCTTTAAGAGTAAAATAAAATATTACACTTTCCGGCTTACCGGTTGACCTTTGTGTAAGATGTATTAGAATAAAACAAACAGGTGGACCTGTCTAGACCATATAAGGCACTAAGAGCTTTAAAGATCCGATCGATTCTAGAAATCCCTTATTTATTTAAGAGTTACAGCAAGCCAGGGTGCCTTATCTAGCGTCCTCCTGGAAATTTGTCTGTTTACAGCGGCTGAGACCCCCCCGCCCATTTTGTGGGGATTTAAGTCATACATTTATTTTTGTTAGGTTGTGGGGGATTATCGCACATCTTCCGGGAAGGATTAGACTATTGCTAACTGTAACCCCCCTGGTCCCTCTTTTAAAAATATATCAGAATAATGACATGGGGGTGATTCGTGGGTCTTTGTCCGCTCCCCCCCCCCTCTCAACTGCACCTCTTCAACCCCGCAACCACAACTATACGTTCACATGTAGTCACGACCAGATTGTAGAAGATTGTAGATTAACTAGTCTTCTGTTGCACGCGCTCTAAATCAACTGAACGTGAGCTAGACTGTTTAGGTGTCGTCGGTAAATGCCTTAGATGGCCTCATACCATTAGATAATTATATTACAAATTTATGTCATGAAGCAAATTAATTTAATGTAGAACGAAAGACTTTAGGCTATGCTCCGAAAGATAAATTAATAGAGGAACGCGTTGCTGGTGTTTGAGTTTCAGTCAAATCGGCAATGAAGGATTATTTTGACTAGTTTTTCCTGACTAGTTTGGGCAACCCATTACATGCCTGAATTCCACTCTGTTAGAGAATTTACCCGAATGCGTCCATCATATGGACTAAGAAAAAGGGCTTTGTCTCTAAGCTTACTTTTTTTTTGCTATACAACTTCTTCAATCACTTTACCAATCTATATTTAATCTCATCCAACTTTAGCCAAAACGTGCCACCTCACGCCTGCTTCTCATCTGTTTACTTCTGTTACATAATCACGCGACTTTCAGCTCAATACTGTCCTGTTTTTGCTTAGTTTTTTCTCTCTCTTCTATTATTATAGTAGTTCTTAACAAAGAAGAAAAGTAAGTAAAGTACCCGTCGGACCAAATTGATCCATGTGTCCGATGAAGCAGCGTTCACCAGTTTTTAGCAATGATTTAGATTTTAAAAAAACTAGATCGCGCATGAACGTTTTTTTTTTTGGCATTGGTTATCATGGCACATGACTGTTAACTTCCGGTGGAGGTGTATATCAGCGTAGTTATAACTATATTACACTGACCTATACAATATAACGTTTTCGAACACTTCCTTCTTTTTGTCTTCTGAGCTTTGATAATTGCTTCACCCCCCCCCCCCCAGCGCCATGGTGGCCGTTCGGCTGGCATACCAAAGTTCCTGGGTTCGAATCCTCATGAAGGCTAGTATTTGTTCCTGGGTCTAGAGGGGTGTCGCTGCGTCTACCCAGCCCTGATGGGTACCTGACTTTAGTCGGAGAAAAAGTAAAGGCGGCTGGCCACACAATCACCTAGTATGCCGTGGCCACAGAAACTGGTGACCGTTGCTTCACCGGCCCTCGGGATCAATTTGGTCCGACGAGATACTTTATTTTTACCCCCAATCCTTAACGGAAGTCAGATGCTTTTGGCTCTCATTGGTTCTTTCGACGTGACACAATTTTGAACCAATCGTTGAGTTAGTTTTTATATCGACCAATCACGCGTGGGGTTGATAAATATTTTTTTTTTTATAGAAAATACTGGACACTTTTCCCATCGCCCATGGAAAAATTGAGTATAAAATGTTATACACGTCCCAGCATTTCCTTTTATTTATACCGGATCCAGATAGTCTACTGAACTACAAGATTCTCCGGTCTTAAAACCTCACACATGGCAACCGTAATCACACAATGTAGACAAAACAGTGGATAATTAAGTTATCACCTCACTTAGTATGGTCAAGTTGGACGGGCTGAAGTTATCTTTCTGACAGAACTGGAGGTCCACAACGACAAGCATAGAATCCACAGCCTCGCCTCTCTCTTCGGACAACTCCTGGCAGCGAGAACGAAAGTAGCATTGAACATTTGCTAAACATCGCTACCTAAAACTTTAGCTTTTAAATATAAATAGATTGGGTGGGGAAAACCCAGTGATGTTAACGAAAAAAACCCACCTACAACACCCTCCTAATATTTCTTCCCAAATAAAAAATATATGTATAAAATATATTTTCGTAAACATAGTTTTCTTCTATTGTTAATTACAACAATTACAAGTGGTAACATCTCACATAGATCCCAAAATTTCATCTCTTAGTTTTTTTTCTTTAAGAACGGGAAAAAAAAACCTTGTTGAGAACCGGAAACACAAAAAAGCTCTGTTAGAACAGGAAACACAAAAAAGCTCTGTTAGAACAGGAAACACAAAAAAGCTCTGTTAGAACGGGAAACACAAAAAGCTCTGTTAGAACGGGAAACACTAAAAGCTCTGTTATTACGGGAAACACAAAAAAGCTCTGTTAGAACGGGAAACACAAAAAGCTCTGTTATTACGGGAAACACAAAAAAGCTCTGTTAGAACGGGAAACACAAAAAGCTCTGTTATTACGGTAAACACAAAAAAGCTCTGTTAGAACGGGAAACACAAAAAAGCTCTGTTAGAACGGGAAACACAAAAAGCTCTGTTATTACGGTAAACACAAAAAAGCTCTGTTAGAACAGGAAACACAAAAAAGCTCTGTTAGAACGGGAAACACAAAAAGCTCTGTTAGAACGGGAAACACTAAAAGCTCTGTTATTACGGTAAACACAAAAAAGCTCTGTTAGAACGGGAAACACAAAAAAGCTCTGTTGGAACTCGAAACGTAAAAAGCTCTGCTAGAACGGGAAAACACAAAAAGCTCTGTTATTACGGGAAACACAAAAAAGCTCTGCTAGAACGGGAAAACACAAAAAGCTCTGTTAGAACGGGAAACACTAAAAGCTCTGTTATTACGGGAAACACAAAAAAGCTCTGTTAGAACGGGAAACACAAAAAAGCTCTGTTGGAACTCGAAACGTAAAAAGCTCTGCTAGAACGGGAAAACACAAAAAGCTCTGTTAGAACGGGAAACACTAAAAGCTCTGTTATTACGGGAAACACAAATAAGCTCTGTTGGAACTCGAAACGTAAAAAGCTCTGCTAGAACGGGAAACCACAAAAAGCTCTGTTAGAACGTGAAACACTAAAAGCTCTGTTATTACGGGAAACACAAAAAAGCTCTGTTAGAACGGGAAACACAAAAAAGCTCTGTTGGAACTCGAAACGTAAAAAGCTCTGCTAGAACGGGAAACCACAAAAAGCTCTGTTAGAACGGGAAACACAAAAAGCTCTGTTAGAACGGGAAACACAAAAAAGCTCTGTGAGAACGGGAAACACAAAAAAGCTCTGTTAGAACGGGAAACACAAAAAAGCTCTGTTAGAACAGGAAACACAAAAAGCTCTGCTAGAACGGGTAACGCAAATTAACCTGTAAGAAACTTTGGATCAGCTCGTGTTGGAAAAACTTAAACCTGAAGAAATTGTCTTTGCCCGCGGACTGGAGGATGTCCTTGAGGTCCAGGAGCCCACACATCTCGTAGTAAACGGGCGCCCCGTCTCTGTCCACGCCACACAGGCCCCCTGGGTAGCCGTTGCGAAATATCTGCAAGAAAAAATATGAAGAGCGCTATAGTCGTCTTCAACGCTTCACGGCTAAACTGAAAAAAAAAGAGAGGGGGGGGGGGTCATTACATCAGCGGGTTGTCGTGACCTTATGGGTAGGGCCTAACAGGAGTTCGCATCGTACAATCGCCTTGCCGAATATTCCGTTTTTTGGAACTATTTGCCCCGACAGATAATACACGCGCAAATAGTTACAAATAAGAAAGAATTTAAATCTTACATTTAAATAAATGTCAAGAGTACAGTCAATAGATGCATGATTTTCTTACGGCCCAACTAATTCTGTTACATATTTTGTAATCGAAGTAGCTTCTTTATCCCTGCCCTCACGCCCAGTACTCAATCCCGTTCCTTAAAACACTTAAAACCTAACACACAGTCTAACAACCAACGGCCACTTTGGTCAACAGACCCCCGCCCACTTTCCATAGAACTATAAACAAATTACGTCTTTACTTATTTTCTAACTAATCCAACGAACGCGACCCACACACGCCACACCCTAAAATCCCCCAAAAGAAAAACACATCTCCGACAGTGGAACTATCCCGCCCGCACACCCTCGTTGCTGCAAAGAAAGATCCTGCCCGTGCCCATGACGGCAACCAAATATAGAAATGTTAACGTAGACATGTTTGACAAACAAACGGCATACACAGTCTCTATTTATCACCAGAACAACATACAGCTTGCATTTTTAAGACCCAAGCGCTCCCTCCTTCTGATTCCCCAAAGCGGTCGCTGGGGGTCTATGTTGACTTAACAAATTGAGGAGAGCACCATTTGGGGGTTTTCATTGCATTCATGCTAAAATAACACGCAATGAAAAGATTCTGAAATAGATTCACGACATTGGAAAGTAAAGATTCTATTTTTTTCTTTTCCTCTTCATATTTTATTGTCATCGTGGCAACAGGTTAAGAACTTAAGACTTAAGAGTTTGAGATAGTTTAAACAGACCGATATTTCAACAACAACTACAACATAAGATACCTACGGAATTAGTATATCAATTTCATGTTACCTGGGGCACCTTCCAACTGCTCAACAAAGAGTTCAGCTTCATTTTTTCTTTCAGCTCCAGGCATCTTCGAATTCTCGAGTCAGCGGCGAAGACGTCGTTACCTGATACACGCAGCCACTTCTGCAGCGCTGACGTGGAGACGTCAAGTTTAGGGCCGTAGACAGGGTGCCTGGAAAAGGTCGCTAGACTGTTTGAACTTTTGTCTCAAGTGCGACTTGAAAGTTTTAATTTGATGCCACGGGAACCCAAAAGGAATCATGTGATGAGTCTAAATTGAGCTTAGGGTATTGCTTCAAATTGCTGGGACGAATTGGACAATGGCCGTTGCGTGCTGCAGCATATAATAAGGCCAAGAGAGTGGGTCTAATCTTGGATCGTATTCTCACTTAAAGAGGTAAGGTTCAAATCTGGTGCTATATAGTCTCCCTAAACATGCCAGGAACTCATCGAAGCTGGCTAGAACCAATGACAATGCAGGTTTTAGAACTTCAGACTTGCGGAATGACAATCCATCGGGCATATTGACTGACCCCCTCGGGCATATTGACTGACCCCCTCGGGCATATTGACTGACCCCCTCGGGCATATTGACTGACCCCCTATCGCCACGTTAAGGTGGTTACGATCAGCCTCTAATCTGAATGACATCGAACGCCCTGACAATCGAACACTGCGTCCTATTCTAAGTGCACAAAAATTACTATATTTTTTTGTTAAAACCCTGATTTTCTTCTCCTTGTTAATTATATACCTCAGAATATTTACACAAAAACGTTGCAAGAGAAGACTACCCTTGCCCACCCGTGGAGAATTACGTCCCTCTCAGGTTCAGAATCGTCGTAATTATTGTCACGTGCGAAATCAGCTACTGACGTTAGATGATATTTTTAGTAATGTATTATTATATATTATTTTGATTCATATCCATCTTGGATCTCACAAGGTTGTATAAGAATTTATATTGATGTTATTGAATTAGATTTGATGTTTATTTGACTCGTGGCGATATGAATCTTTTGTGTATAAAGTGATTTAGATAAACTGTACCTTAATATATATGAAATCCACAATCCTGTTTGAAATTGAACACAATTTTATTCCAACAAGTTGAGATGATAAAATATAACAATACCACAGAATACATGTACCAGTATTATAATGAAACTTAATCAGTTGAGATTCTTCTATAATGAGTAAAGCCGTAATCCTATCTTTAAGAAAGTGGTCAACAACAGTCCTTCCACATTAGCGCCCAAACTAGAACTAAACTAAACGGTATTCCACCCTCGTGCATATGACGTATTTTATCGCTATGACGTAGTGTCTAGACATATGCATGTTTTATTCCTAACACGGAAACATTTCGGGTTTAAGATTATTTCATTTTAACTTTAGTTAATAATAACAAAACCAATATAATATGGAAATAAATCTACTCGTAACACTCGCCCCCCCTTAAGACACAAAGGAATTACAGACAGCGTTAAGTATGGAATTCTTTGTAGAGTACCCATAAAATGAACCGAATTCCCAAACTATTCGTAAGATTTAATTGACTATTGGACAATCTTTTAAAGATTAAAATGAACCATATATTACATATCCCCTTAATAACAAAGTCGCTATTATGGAATCCCTTATCACATTATCGTATCAATGATTATTAATTAAACATTTATTTATCAATTAATATTTACAATTATGATTATTGTGTGTACAACGTTGACCATAAAACTATTACCACCAATAACCAATCCCATAGAATTGATATGAATTACCCAAATAAGTGGAACCGATTAATAATTGATAGATAATTCTTTAGAAAGTTTAATTTATTTATAACCGATCACTGTATCATTAACTAATGATTTTCAGTTATTATATTATTATTATGATGTCTCAATTATGACATCAAGAATATTTAAAAATAAAATGTTATA
The DNA here is from genome assembly GCA_949126835.1 of Anisus vortex. Lineage (NCBI taxonomy): Eukaryota > Metazoa > Mollusca > Gastropoda > Planorbidae > Anisus > Anisus vortex. The sequence goes on from OX421506.1 coordinate 22,768,864, forward strand.
ATCTCAGCTGATTTAGCTTTTACATAGCATAAAATAAGACATCCAAATTATAACATGACGACATAGAAACAAACAATTTGCAAAACACATCAATAATCAATTGAACAAACACAAGTGTGGATGTATTCAAGTTAAATACCGGTGTGTGTGCAATTGCTGTATGCAATAGTTACCTTTTACCTTACAACGTATGATTGTTTCTAGTAGAATTTGAAGTTTTGTTCTGTAATGTCTCATATTGCAATATTTCAAAACATAGTTTATTTATTGTCATATTTACAATAATATAAATGTTAATCAATACAATGAATGACATAAAAGAAAAACATTTCATGAGAAACTGACTTTATCTTCTGGTTTACCAGTTACATGCGCGACAACGTCTCAGCGACCACATTTTGTTTACCTGGTAAATATAACACATTTAAATTATATGCTTGGAGGAATAAGCTCCAGCGAATAATTCTTTGGTTCTGTTTAACCCTGGAAAGGAAAACTAAAGGGTTATGATCAGTTAAAATATCAATTGGATATGGAGAACCATTGATATAAAAATCAAAATGTTTCAATGCCAGGATTAATCCTAAAAGTTCCTTTTCTATCACACTATAGTTTCTTTGATGCTTATCAAATTTTTGAGAGTAAAAACTAATCGGGTGTTCCAATGAATCATCACCCTCCTGAGAAATGACCGCTCCCATCCCTGTATCACACGCGTCAACGGTAATTTAAAAGGGTTTATTGTAATTTGGTGTTACTAATACAGGTGCCTCAGAAAGAACATCTTTTAATTTCTCAAAGGCTTGGTGGCATTCATTAGACCATTTGAAAGTGCAATTCTTCTTTAATAGATTTGTTAATGGACATGCAATGGTTGAGAAATTTTGACAGAACCGACGGTAGTACCCCGCCATCCCGAGAAAACTACGGAGTTGTTTACAGGTTTCAGGAACAGGGAACTCACGAACAGCCTTAACCTTTGCATTTAATGGTTTTACCAAACCATTTCCCACTATGTGACCTAGATACTCGATGGTTGCATGGCAGAACTGACTCTTAGTCAAGTTAATGGTGAGATTAGCATGAGTCAATTTCGTAAATAACAAATGTAGTTGATCTAAATGAGATTTAAAATCGTCACTAAAGACAACAATATCATCGAGGTATGCATGACATTTAGGAATGTCCTGAGTAATGGTATTTATTAACCGTTGAAAAGTAGAGGGTGCATTAACCATACCAAAGGGCATGACCTTAAATTTGTACAGTCCGTCAGGGGTTACAAACGATGATATCTCCTGAGCCCTCTCCGTCAGTGGAATCTGAAAATACGCCGTCAATAGGTCAATTTTCGTCACAAACTTAGCATTACTCACTTGATCTATTAGATCGTCGATTCTTGGTATTGGATAGGAATCAGTTTTTGTCACTTTGTTTACCTTACGGTAGTCCACACAAAACCTCATGGATCCATCGGCTTTAGGTACCAATACGCAAGGGGAAGACCAGTCACTACTACTAGGTGTAATAATGTCATTGTCAAGCATGTAGCGAACCTCTTTACGGATGCATTCTAACTGGATAGGATTTGACCTGTATGGATGTTGTTTAATAGCTTTAGTATTTTCATTTAAAATAACATCATGCTTAACTACACTAGTTCTACTAGGTACATCTCCAAATAAATGGATATTTTCATTAATTAGACCTTTGATAGCGGATTGTTCGCAATCAGGTAAATGTGCCAATTTTTCATTTAGGTTTTTTAGAGCCTTTGTATTTTGCAGTTTGCTTTCTGCCACTTCACGCTCAATTTCGGGTGAATTATTCCCGACTTTAATAACAGTGTTTACCGAGGCAACAACATTTTGTTCTTCTCTGGTAATGTATGGTTTCAACATATTGATATGGCACACTCGTTGCGATTTCCGTCTATCAGGGGTCTTTACAAGATAGTTAACCTCACTAAGCTTAGCCATAACCTCATAGGGTCCTGTAAACTTGGCACTCAGGGGTTGACCAGACAGTGGCGTCAGCATGAGAACTTTATCACCAGGTTGGAAGATACGGGTTCTTGCGTTGACGTCATAATAGACCTTCATCTTGTCTTGTGCCTGCAAAAGATTAGATCTGACAACTTTTAATGCATTATACAGTCTATTTTTAAAATTTTCCACGTATGTCAGTAGACCAGTGTCTTCAGTGGATGACAACCATGTCTCTTTTAACAGCTTTAGTGGTCCACGAACTGTGTGTCCGAATACCAGTTCAAAGGGACTGAAACCAAGAGATTCTTGTACAGCCTCTCTGGTTGCGAAGAGTGCGAAGGGAATACCACGATCCCAGTCGTCGTTATGCTCGAAACAGAAAGTACGGGGCATATTCTTCAATGTTTGGTGGTATCGTTCCAGTGCGCCTTGACTCTGTGGATGATAAGCACTCGATACTGCATGACGAATACCCAGCCGTTCTAAGACTTGGCGAAATAACTTCGATGTGAAATTTGAACCTTGATCTGACTGCACGGTTTTCGGAAGACCATATCGGGTGAAGAATCCGATAAGTGCATCAGATATTTTGTCGGCTTTGATGCTACGTAGAGGAATAGCCTCTGGGAATCTCGTTGCCGAACACATTATAGTGAACAGATACTGGTGGCCAGCCTTAGTCTTAGGCAACGGACCGACGCAGTCTATAATGATGTGACTGAAGGGTTCTGAGAATGCTGGTATGGGTCGTAGAGGAGCTACCGGAATGGTCTGATTCGGCTTGCCGACCATCTGGCAGACATGACATGATCTGCAAAACGATGTGACGTCACGACGTAGGCCAGGCCAGAAGAAATATGGAAGAATCCTGTCGAAGGTTTTCTGTATCCCTAGGTGACCAGCATACGGTGAATCATGGGCCATATGTAGTATGTCCTTGCGGTATACATTGGGTACCACGATTTGATGTACTTCGCTGCATGTTTCATCGTCGTTTTCTTTCCCTCTCCATTTCTTCATCAACAACTCATCCCTCAGGTAATAACCTGCGGCCATTGTTTCTAATTCTCCTTCATTCTTTGCTTCTTCTTTTAGTTTCCCGATCTCTGGATCTTTGCTTTGAGCAAGAATGAGTAGTTGTCTAGGCGACAAATTATTTTGATCAGTATGACTTGAGTGACCACCTAGAACATCCGCCATGAAGGTTGCTTGCAAGTCAATCTCTGGTGTTGGTTCTGGTTTCTTTGTCGATTCATTAGTCATCTGCTGTTTCTCCATAGCTCTGGTGATAACACATACTGAATTTTCAGTATTCTTACACTGAACAGAGTCTTTGGTTTCTTTAAGTACAGGATGTACCTGATTCTTGGCAATGTCACTTCCTAAAAGTAATGAAATGCCTCTGTAGGGAAATTTCTTCACTATCCCAACAATAACAGATCCAGTGAAGTAATTACACTTCAACTGTATACGATGTAACGGTGCCGTAAGTGTTCCAGCCATAGTACTGATCAAGGCATACTGGCCTGTATGAGTCAATTTCGACGTTGGTACAGTATTCTTCAACAGTAGAGATATATCAGCACCGGAGTCACGTAGAATTTTAATCTTCCGTTCTCTAGCTTGATTATCTATAGGTGACACATAGCCCTCGCTAACATCCGATAGCATGCACTCGGGTAGTTCTCTGCCTACTGAGTTTCTTGCTACACTACTGCCTCCATAAGTAAACGTTTTATTTACTGTTTGTTCATCTGTCACCCTCCCTTTGGAGTTGAAACTAGAATGTTCAATAGCCTCGGTCTTCATTTCAAAGACTTTTTCCGACTTTGAGCAGCTTGGACATGCGTGTTTCGCCATCTCCTCATGACTAACATCAGATGTCTTTCTTTCAGCTTTAATTCTTTTGTGGGCAGTTTTATTTATGTGAGTTTCTGTTTGTACGGCGATGTGTGATAAAACCACGTTGTTCTTGTTTTTAATGGGTCTTTTCTCTTTATGTAGACTCCAACAATTCTCTTTTATATGTCCATCTTTCTTACAGAATGTACAGGTAATTCTCTTTTGTACAAAACTTGAATTCTCTTGTTTATCGGCTTTTTGTTTACTTTTATCCTCTGTCGATCTTAACTTCCTCTCTGTATTACTGTTTTGAGTCCTCAAACTTGTTCTGTCATTTTGAAAATAATGGCTATGCGGGTGAATAATGACGTATTCATCGGCTTTAACTGCTGCTTGTTCTGCTATTTCAATACCACGATCAGCCAAATGAACTTTTATATCAGTGCGAATCTTCTCAGTAAAATCCTCCATCAGTATGAGATTATATAGTTTCTCATAATCTTTATTCACATTCTTAGAACGTAACCATCGATCAAAATACTTTTTCTCTAATCTCAGGAAGTCAACATGTGAAACTTCTGGTTCCTTCTTGTACTCACGATATAACTTTCGATACTTTTCTGGAGTTAGAACATAACTCAATAGTACTCTGCTCTTTATTAGTTCATAATCATTGCATTCTTCTGGAGTCAGATTCAATACAACATCTAAAGCCTTGCCTTTTGTTAGAGCTGAACGTAAAAGTACTGCTTTCTTATCTTTAGGAAATTTATAATCGATCGAGTTTCTTTCGAAGACCATAAAGAACTCATCAATCTCTATGTTCTCCATGCTTGGGACATGCTTTTTAAACTTATATAGTTCCACATTATTTGTTTCCTGAATCGTATGAGTTGACGAACGAGACTTTGCCAATTCAATCCTTTCATTACTAGCGATTCTTTCTTTTTCCAATTCTTTCTCTTTCAATTGTACTTCTATTCTTTTACCTTCCAATTGTACTTGAATTTCTAACTTCCTCATTTCTAACTGGAATTTCATGTCTGCACTTAGTTCATTTCCATTCATTTTAAATTCATGGTTATTTATGTCTGTTTTCATGGTTTCTGATACATTGAGAACCACTGATTCTTCATTATTCATAGTATTTTCTTCAAGCATTGCACCATGTCTTTTCAAACATTCCTTAATATCTTGAATCAATTTACTCCTTACTGGTGTAACTTCAGTAATGTCTATTCCCAGAGAATTTGCCATCTCTTTTAACTGGGTTAGTGACATGCTAGTTAACTGTTCTGACGTGATAGCAAAAATATTCAATTGCTCCAACGTAAGATTAGCTTCCGCCATGTTTTATATTAATGACGTAAATAGAAGATAAAAAATTTCAACTTTACCTTTTATAAAGTCCTTTGAAATATTTTACACCACTGTTAATTTGTAGAAGATAAATTTTAAGGATGGTTGTGTACAAAGCTGAAAACAGTATGTCCGAACACAGACAGTGCCTCCCACGTAGACAGAATTTGAATAAATATTTGTTGTAAATCGTTTTCACTAAAACAGTTGTATATTCTTAATTTCTTATACATACAAACTTTAGATCCAGGACTTGAGCCCCCAATCTTTTGTCACGTGCGAAATCAGCTACTGACGTTAGATGATATTTTTAGTAATGTATTATTATATATTATTTTGATTCATATCCATCTTGGATCTCACAAGGTTGTATAAGAATTTATATTGATGTTATTGAATTAGATTTGATGTTTATTTGACTCGTGGCGATATGAATCTTTTGTGTATAAAGTGATTTAGATAAACTGTACCTTAATATATATGAAATCCACAATCCTGTTTGAAATTGAACACAATTTTATTCCAACAAGTTGAGATGATAAAATATAACAATACCACAGAATACATGTACCAGTATTATAATGAAACTTAATCAGTTGAGATTCTTCTATAATGAGTAAAGCCGTAATCCTATCTTTAAGAAAGTGGTCAACAACAGTCCTTCCACATTAGCGCCCAAACTAGAACTAAACTAAACGGTATTCCACCCTCGTGCATATGACGTATTTTATCGCTATGACGTAGTGTCTAGACATATGCATGTTTTATTCCTAACACGGAAACATTTCGGGTTTAAGATTATTTCATTTTAACTTTAGTTAATAATAACAAAACCAATATAATATGGAAATAAATCTACTCGTAACATTATCTATTGTTACAACAATTTGTTTGCAGCATTCATTGAGGAAGAGATATTTGATCATGTCTGTCCTAGTTGTTGTTTATGTGGAAAAAGCCAAGTGTAATATTTCCTTTCATAATCGCCGTGTCCGAGCTGCAATCAAAAAGGTAGCTACAACGGGCGGATTGGAAATTGGGATGGGGGAGGAATCTTTTGCTCAATACTATCATATTCCTTCTGGAAGTGGCAGCACAAAATGTTCTACATCTACTAGTCAGTGCCCTCGCATGGGGGAGATGGAGGGGCTAAGGGGGGCATATGCCCGAGGCGGGGGACACTTCCAGGGGGGCGGCAAATGTAGTCTAAATATAGCAAATAAAGCACTAAACAAGCAGTTACAGTATGCAAGGGGGCCGCGCTGAAACGTTTGCCCTGGGGTGTTAGATAAGTTGTAAAGGCTCTGCTACTAGTGGAATAAATTATTAGTAATACGTGTAGTTTTTGTAGTTTGGATGAGAACAAAAAAGAAAGTTTATAACTTATTTCAATGAAAGAAATTATATTTTAGATCGATAGTATGAAGATTGTATTAGGTTGTTTGTTTGTGTTGTTACAATAAGGATATGTATCACAGATGGAGACGGACGTAGGGGGAAGGGAGATAGAAAGATATAGATAAATAGATTGATAGAGAGAGAGAAAGAGAGAGTGAGTGAGAGAGAGGGGACGAGGTTGATTGTAAGAGGGTGGAATGAGACAAATGAGGCCAACCTAGAATAATATTCAAGAGGCTTGCGAGAGACGTTGGACATTGGACGCTGTGTCAAGAACCCGAACTTATAATAAACGATAATGATCATAGTCTTATTCAAACTTATCATCTTACTGCTATTTCTTTACCATACAACAAGCATGTTGGATTCTTTCAAATAATAGATGCCTACGTTTCCTGAGAGTTTTTCTCTTAACCCTTCCCGTACCGACCTACTTCTATCTATGCTGCCTTCAGTTCCGCTATATACTCGCCCGGGACTGTAAGGGTTAATTTAATTTCTTTTTTTTTTTGGTTGCTTTGTTTCACTGGCTGAGAACTTTACTTAACCAGTGCGATGGGCTCGGCTAGTGGGTGCCCTCCTTAGCCTGGCACCATGGCACAACTATTCAAATAGCACCAACATGTCAACTAACTTATAGTCCTGCCCTTTGCGGTACGAACCAATGTGCATGCTGTATCTGTAATCTGTATTCATGCCCGTACATTGTAATTGATAAGTTACACGGCTGCTTTCTTTAACATTCTCTCTCTTCCACTCCACCCCCATCCCTTCCCCCCTCCCCCCCCCCCAAGTATAGTTATTAAGAAAAATGTAAGTATCAACCGACTCGATCGATCCAGAGCGACCTGCTCCTATTTATCAGAGCCTGCCAATTTTCTGACCAAAAAAAATTCTCTCTCTAAACGGGTTTTCCCCATCAAATCATTAAAAAAAAAAAGAATAAAAAATGAAAATCAAAAGTTGTACCATTAATGATGCATGAATGTATGATGTATTTCATTTATCCCCCCCCCCCTTCCCAAGATAAAATGTTTGTTTTTTTCAAGACCGAAATGAAATAAATTATTTGTTGTTTTTTATTAATGGACTTCTATCATTCTATCCTTCTCATTATATTTTCTAATGTTCTTATCGGTGAGTCTTGTGGTCTGACCGCTTGTAACGTAAAGCGGAAATATCCAAAAGGGGGGCAGAAAATCAATTCCAGTCTGGGAATTCCCATTACGCTAGATTATTATTAATGATGTTATTATTTTTTTATGTTGTCTCGATTATAATACGCTTGATTCTCAATAAGTCATCATTAAAACAAAACAACAACTACACAAATCAAAATGGAAGACTAGACGCGGGGCTTAATAATCTTTTTTATAGAAAGTGAATCTGTAACATGTTGGATGTCCATTTGATTTTATTGTATTTACAACAAACCAACAACAATGTGTATTATAAGTTTTTGGTTCACAATATTCCATCATTTTCCATTATATTGCCAATCATTTCTATATGCAGTATATCCCGTCGGACAAAAAATTGATTAATGGGGGGCCGGTGGAGCAGCATTCACCAGTTTCTGTGGCCACGGCATACTAGGGGGTTGTGTGGCCAGTGCGGTGCCCAGCCGACAATCATTTCTATTTGCAGTTGTGAAAGGCCGAAAAATTAAAAGGCTGAATCCACGCTCATTATGTGGATTTTTGTTTTTTGTTTCACCCTAGATGTATTGCCATTTATACACACACAAAAAAAACGTAAGAAGCAACTGGGGCTAGTAAAAAAAACAAGACTCACTGTCTCAATGACTGCAGACGGCTCCGGAGTCTACGGACCGCTAAAGCTGTCTTGTCGTCAGTCTTCGGCTCGTGACTGGCGCCGCCCAGGGCGTCTTGAGGCAACCGAGGTAGTTTGACCGCAGACTGAAAAGCCCAATAAATGTATCTTTAATACATACACGTAAATTAAACAGGCAATAATGAATACTGTTAAGGTAATTGGATATTTCATGGTACTTCGTAAAAATGTTGGGTAACCACTGGCCTTCAGAAATAAATAAATGTTGTGACAAGTCTTAATTAGCCCAGACCTTTTCAATCAGTCAGGGTTCATCGTGTTCACGAACTTCCGGTTCATTACCGTCAATACCCATTAAATGATCTTTTCGCATTTTGATGGACATTGACAATTTATTTCAACCTCGCAGTTCTGGCCTTTAGAAATATTTACTAAGGCTACAATATTAGTTATGAGGAATCCTTTTTTAACATCCAAAAATGAGTATACGATAATAAATAGTCAACGAGTTCGTCAAGTTAAGTTAAATTTAGCTTTGTTTATAAAATGAAGTCGTTAAGTGCATCGGTTTTTGGCTTTAAAGAAACATAATCTATAGATACATAAAGACACAAAATGAAAATTCTTTTGCATCCTGCAATACGTTTGGATATAAAAAAAAGTGATTCTTCACGTCTGACTTTTACAATCCCTCCTTTTCTTTCGGCAACATCTTTTGAAAAAAAAAAATTTAATCTCCTATATCTACATCTTTTCGTACTGGCAGTACAACCAGTAACGCAGGATACAGACATATTTTTGTTAGTAAATGAACGTATAGGACCGGAAATGTTGGTACGCTATGAACGTTTAGGTTAACCATGCATGCATAATCATTAAGACTTCTCAATAGAAGTCTGTAACAAAAGATTATGTTAAGATAACTAACCTTTCTGCTCATTTCATTGTGTGAAAAACTTTGCCCAGTGTGCGATGAAAGCGTTATGTACAATGGAGTCTAGATCAACCTAACTTATCTGTTCACAAAGCGAGCAGTATAAATTAACAAAGCTTTTTTGTTAAAGCTAATTTTAATAGTAAAGTCTATAGCTACAGTTTTCACAATATAATGCTTGTTATTTCCTTTAATTTATCCTCTACAGATATTTTTTGTTATAAGAATTGAAAGCACGGAGAAGTGCGTTTAAGTTAATTTTACTCTATTTATAAAAAAAATGTGCAACTTTCACGCGTGCACTGTTTACAGTAGTGTGATTTGTTTTTACTCCCTTTCTATTAACTCGTACTGTCTGCTTGTCCTGTTGCTTGCTTGCTTGGAAAACTTTGCATCGATTTTTCGACCACTTCCCGTCGTCCAATCGAACTGAAATTTGCGCAGCAGACTTGTCCAGACTAACAATACAGTCTATCAAATTTTCAGCATCATAACCTTTGGTATAGTCACTAATACCTTCGACCAAATTGCGAATCGAAGAAAATAGAAACATGGCTGCCTCTACCGGAAGAGACGAAAGTAAATAAACTTTTCGGATATGTTCGTTTATATGAAATAAATAGAATGAAAACTACACAATATACATAGCCGAAACAAAGCGAGTTATCTTTGTATGTTTTTTGGCGGGCCAAAGCTAGAAAAAAAAAGATGTGCAAAATTTGTGTGTGGAAATGCATAAGGTATGATATCACTTATATTTATTTTCATCTAGCAAAATATAAATTATATATAAACTTAGTTTACAAAGAAAAGGAGTATAATAAAAACTGTTTCTTTTTGGGTTAGTTTATTACTGGTTCTAAAAGACTTAGTTTGACCAAAATTACAACCTAATTCCGCTAAGGTGGGTGACCTAATTTTCCTGTAATTACAGCTTAAGCTGTAATTTGACTGTGTCTTTTATATTAATACGCAATAGTATATTATACTCTAAAGGCAGCTTTCCTTTGACAAATTAGACTAGTTCTAATCTATTTATGTGAATATTTAACAGTAAACATAACTCTCTTTAGTTGACCCACTTTTAAGAAAAGTAATAGACATAATTCTGTCAAGTTAATCTAAAATCTAAATTAAACAAGTAGATTACAGTTTTTCCACAAGCAAGATGAAATTATAAGAATCAAATTGTTCTTGTTTTTCTCTTTCGAGTGGCCTTGGGACATTGAATGGGTTCACTGAGCTGGTCAAGAAAGGTAACAAAAGAACACTTTTTGAAAAATTTATGGAAATGCAAGTCTAGACTCAAACCATAGGCAAGGAAGGATAATAATAATATGATATTATCATCTATATAATTAAAAGGCTCTGTGTGTGTGTGTGTTTAACCATAGACTATAATATACATGGACCGCTTGCTTTAGTATTTCTGCTATATGATGACTCGAAACAATGATTTTCGGAATTTCCGATTCGTTGTTTCCTTTGAACTTCGGTTTTATTGAATCGCTTCGATTTTCTCAATGAAAAATTGAAATTAAAATCAAAAGTTGTATAAAGCGGGAACATTAAAGAAACAACGAGGAGCGTAGAAGTAATTTCTTAAGACAGCCTAATTGCTTGCGCACGGAAAAAAGTTGATATAAGCTCTAAAAATAGAGCAAGCGGTCCATCTATGGTTTAACCAATGAAATTGGTTTATTTAAAGACACGTGACCTTACAATATTTATTTAAAATTACTTTCCTAAATGTCTTCAGTAAAAAATATTAATTTTTAAAATTATTAGATCTAGACTATAGCTTTCTGTTCATTGTAGTTTATACATTTTTTTATTTGTAGTTTATACAGGCCTGTGTTATTTTCCCCCTGGCGACGCCGGGAATTTAGCTTGTATTTTGTAATATCACAATTAAATAAATGTGTTATTTTTTTGTAGTAAATACCTTCTCTCTTATTTTTTATCGCTCACCGTGGAGCATAAGGCAGCAAACAAAGTTCCGCCAGGCATTCCTATCCTGGGCGAGCCATCTGAATACCATAGCTTTTTAAATTTTAAACATCTCATACAAAGATCGAGTTACAAATGAGGCTGTCCGTGAGCGAATCACCAACGTCATCGGCCCTCACGAGGATCTACTCAGCGCCATTGAATCCAGAAAACTCAGATGGTACGGGCATGTGGCAAGATCCGAGGACCTGGCGATAACCATCCCACAGGGCACGTTGCGGGGTGGAAGAAAGAGATGCAGGCAGAAGAGACGATGGGATGATGACATCAAGTAGTGAACCGGCTTGTCTCTTGCAGATTCCCAGAAGGCGGCACAGAAGACCGAGACGAATGGCATAAAATCACCCAACTGTCAAAAATTGGTGCCCCAACGACCCTCACTCGGGTTATGGGATAGGTGAAGGTGACCTTAGCTACGTAGATACAAGGATTGGCAAATACAAGTCATACCGCCATCTTGTTTTGTCCCTTTTGAGAAGGAGTACAGAGCGGCCATTTTGTTTCTTTCTTTGCACTTGACTTCCGGATATCATGAAATTTAACGTATCTCCACTTTTTTATGACCACACGTTCAGGTATACAATTTCTTCTGACTGTCTGGTTTAACTGTCTACTGAACAGTGTCTTTTTACATGAACTAATTGACACTAATAGTTAGACTAGAATATATATTTGTCAGCCGGTGGCCCTAGTCCCAAAAGTACTTACATTAGTTCAATGCCAGACTGACAGTTCTTCTTTTGTAGATCAATTGTCTTAGATCCAGTTATATTTTTTTTTTATTATTCAAAATATTACACTTTTTTTAGTTTATTATTTTTCATATTATACGTTGTTAATTTTTAATTATTATCCCAACTGTTCTTTTTGGAAAATAAATCTTAGATAGTCTAAACCACGGGTCGGCAACCTTTTGCTTATAGTGTGCCAAACTAGGATTTCTAAATCGTTAAGCGTGCCAAAAAGTGTGAAAGTCAAACTGATCAACTATATTATTTTTATAAGACAATTTATTTAGTGACCTAGCAAGACCAAGACCAAACGAAAAGTAGCGTTATAGAGAGAATCATTAAAGCGTTTTAAATTAAATAACAAATCAACCTGTTTGTTATTATCAAATAAAAAAATCCATTCATAGCTAATACACAATTTAAACTACTCAACTTACACATTAATGGTTATTGTATCAACATTTGAATTTAGTTATAGAGATATTTTTCTAGTAATAGCTATTAATTCTTTATACTTTATAGTTTGATCTCAGCATAACTGAGATTTAATTTACGCTAAAATATTATTAAAGATCGAAGTACATAACGTGACCCATTACAGTTAAGCGGAAGAGATACGTAGTAATCATACGAACTGGGTATTTAATGTAATGTTTAAAAATGTACATAGGCCAATCAATTCTTTGGTCATATAATATTTATATTATTTTCAACTATCTTTTATAGTTTGATCATTTTAAAGTTATAAATTGTAAGCCATATTTTTGAAGGAAACAAAAAGCAACATATTAGAAAAACGGGTTAATTATCTCCCTTCACATTTATTTAATTATTTCAAATTAGATGCTAGTGATGACAAATTAATTAATTGTTTTAATTTTAATATAACTAGTGTACTTATGAAAACGTTCATCTATCTTAATTTGCCTTAATTAGGGAAAGAGTTAAATGTTTTGAAATTGATTTCACGGAAAGATATTTCCAGTTTCAATGCAAATCCATTCCAGTGGTCCAACACTTCAAGTCCTTTTCGACCCCGTTCTTGTAAATGCAAGTAAACGCTCTGATGCGTGACGACATGCCATTCAGAAACACTGGCTTCAATAGTTATTCTACTTATTCAATACCGGAAATGTTTTTTTCATCAAAAACACCTTAATTGCTTCCAGGCAAGAACCGAATCTATCCAAGACTTTAACTATACTCCGTATCACTTTCTTCTAGACGAGACTTGATCAACTAAGCTTAAAATTGACTAGTCTATCTTAACAATAGATTCAATCACAGATCGCAAGTCCAATGATGAGAGCTTTGCACATTAACATTCCTGTACTAAAACAGTCGACATCCAGTGTAATTCTCATGTAGTTCGCCAAGCAGCACCAATTCATTTTGCTGACAAACGTTGTTTTGACTTGCATTAAAAATATTCCTGGAAGTCTCTCGCGTGCCACTGATAATCGTTATGCGTGCCAAGTCTGGCACGCGTGCTTTAGGTTGCCGACCCCTGGTCTAAACTATTTTTATTTATACTGTGAAAACGGCGTAACTGTTATGAAGCAATTCATGACAAACATTGTCATATATCTATTTAGCAACACTTTAGGAAATGTAATATGTAATACATAAAGCAGTATGGAGTCTATGATAAATTAATCTAATAAATACTCAGAAACTTAGATATAACCCTTCTCCTAGTTTTTATGCAGAGACCTACAAATTTTTTTTTTTGCTATTTGAGGGCATGAAATTGTTTGTCTTACTAGACCATGAAAAACAACAATTCAATATAATTTTAAACTCTATAATCAAAGTATAAGACTAGGCTCGGACCATTAATAGATGTAGGATACAGTTGTTTTTTTAGTTTATACATCGAAAAAAAAAATTTAAACACACACACACACAAAAAAAAAAGCACATTACAAAATTAAAATAAATGGATGCCAAATTTTATTTTGAAAAAAACATTTTTATTCATTTCAGAAAAAAAATATCCAGATGAAGTCTTAAGTCAATGTTTGTATGTATGTATGTGATGTCGTAACACAGTTGGTTGGCATAACAACATATGGCTATACATACAACGCGTGACCATAATATAACACAAACCATGCACAGGAATAGATTAAATATCAACGAAGGGAACACACATATTTTCAAAGCAATTATATAGAAAATTTACAAAAAGTTTATATCCTATTTGTAAAAATGTTTCGATGTCAAACTTAATGATATTTCTAGATACATATTTACATTGTTTTATTTAATAATTTAAATTAGTATGTCAGACGGTTTCAGCTTATTATAATTTTTTTTGTTTAGAATTTCAAATTAAATTTTATGCCCGTTTCTTTTCAAAACGGCCGCCGGGCGGACATTCGTTTTAAGTTGTTAGCACTGAGCTACATAAAGAAAATGGGGGGGGGGGGCGGGGACGAGCGGAAGCGCGTTTGACTGGCGTACCGAAGGTCCTGGGCTCGAATCCTGGTGAAGGCAAGGATTTATTCTCAGGTCTGAGTGGTGTCCCTGAGTCTGCCCAGCTCTGATGGCTACCTGCCTTTAGTTGGGGTAAAGAATTGGCGTCTGGGCATTGTGCTGGCCACACAGGTCCCCTAGTATGCCGTGTCCACAGAAACTGGTGAACTCTGCTTCACCGGCCCTATGGATCAATTTGGTCTGACGGGTAGTGAAGAGCTTTTTAACAAAATTGTGTTAACAGTTAATTTTGATAGTAAATAATGTATTCAGTATCATAATGCTAATAAAATCATTTAAGCAAAAAATATTAAACACAATAACAATCAAATAATGAGATCAATATTAGCGCTTTAAAAAAATCCAAATCTCGTAGCATTTGAGATGTTTGACTTCTAGAACCAAAGGGTCGTGACGTCATTATTTGGCAACTCGTCTAAGAAATATTCACATTGCCACGTGTTTTGAATCTATTGCCATTTGTTCTTATTTTTTACAAAATGGTTGAATATAAGTTTAGTGGGTCATGCTTTGTTTATTTTGTACCTTTACAAAACGTCACTTCGATATCACTATGAGAAAAACCTCTTTTAATATTCTAAAATGTTCGCCGTTATATTAATGTGTGCACAACTAAGTTTATGTGCATTATGGTGCACAATGTTTTTTATATATAATCTTAATTATGTGTATTATGTCCGTAAATTGTGAATAGTTGATCTGTAAATTGTCCTTACTAATCCTTTTTACTCCATAAAAAATAAAACAAGCTGATAACTCTAAGCACTTCTTTCCCCTGTACTAGATACCATACAAAAGGGTTAAAAGCACACAATCTAAATTTGAGCAAAATTACATGATTAAAATAGTTACTATAAAAAAAAAACACCTCCAATATTCACAGACACACACACAAACTACATAAAAGTACAATTCGTTCATCAAAAATAAAATGAGCCACACACCAAGAGGAAGCATTGCCAACTACAAAATAAAAAAATTGTCTCGTAGAAATCAACCAATAATTGAAAGCATAGTTGTCCTAACTCTATTGCCTCCAGGAACAATGTGTAGCAGATAGAAACTCTCGGCTACGGTCTTGTAAAAAAAAAAAAAAACTTTTTTAAATGGATAAACTGGTTTAAGGAAAAAGGTTTCAAGATGACGTCAAGAACAATTTCTACTCAATGTTATTGTGTGGATAAAGCATATAATAAGTTACGTTCTAGGTTCCTGGTGTTTTTCGCGGTGTTTTAATGTAAAGTGAAAGTAAGAACGCAATTACAATTTTCTTGTCCACCATTTCGAAGATATCGTCCACACGTTTAACTTAAACACAAGTGATGCGACAGTATACACTATCAGACAGGAAGTACCATTAGTCGGAACAGAAAGGTTTTCAGTACAAAATAACAGAACAACAACACGCGCGCTAGTTAGCATTGGTTGGTTTATTTAAATAGGTCAATTTAGGCCAATCAGCTTCTGAGTTACTTTAAATTGTAGGGAGTAAGCATTACTATAAACCAATTTACAAATATATACACACATGTACCAATACAATTTATATATATATACACACATGTACCAATACAATTTATATATATATACATACATGTACCAATACAATTTATATATATATACACACATGTACCAATACAATTTATATATATATACATACATGTACCAATACAATTTATATATATATACATACATGTACCAATACAATTTATATATATATACACACATGTACCAATACAATTTATATATATATACATACATGTACCAATACAATTTATATATATATACATACATGTACCAATACAATTTATATATATATACATACATGTACCAATACAATTTATATATATATACATACATGTACCAATACAATTTATATATATATACATACATGTACCAATACAATTTATATATATATACATACATGTACCAATACAATTTATATATATATACATACATGTACCAATACAATTTATATATATATACATACATGTACCAATACAATTTATATATATATACATACATGTACCAATACAATTTATATATATATACATACATGTACCAATACAATTTATATATATATACATACATGTACCAATACAATTTATATATATATACATACATGTACCAATACAATTTATATATATATACATACATGTACCAATACAATTTATATATATATACATACATGTACCAATACAATTTATATATATATACATACATGTACCAATACAATTTATATATATATACATACATGTACCAATACAATTTATATATATATACATACATGTACCAATACAATTTATATATATATACATACATGTACCAATACAATTTATATATATATACATACATGTACCAATACAATTTATATATATATATAGATTATAATAATACACTTGAAGTGATCTTGAGTGAGAGTCCAGTGATGTAAGTGAGGGAATAAGCATGAGTTGTAACAGAATGACTGGTGCGTTTATTTAAATAGGCCAATGTTGACAAAACGGAAATTTTATTATATTCACTGATGCACTCTAAAAAAACAACAACAGACATACTCACTTACTAACTTAGGCACACACGACATCACTAACTTAATCAATCACATGCTCAATAATTAATCTACTCCCGCAGTGACTCACACATTCCCTCAATCACTCTTTTCGCTAAATCAATCACTTACCCACTCGCCCACTCATTCTTTTTCAAGCTTAAGTACCAAATTTATAGAAATAAACTTTTCTACACCTGATTGAGAAATTCAGTAATTCAAACAATTAAGAAATTC
The DNA here is from genome assembly GCA_949126835.1 of Anisus vortex. Taxonomy (NCBI): domain Eukaryota; kingdom Metazoa; phylum Mollusca; class Gastropoda; family Planorbidae; genus Anisus; species Anisus vortex. The sequence continues at coordinate 22,786,207 of OX421506.1, forward strand.
AGTAATTCAAACAATAATAATAATTTATCTCATGTTACAAAGCAGAAAAATAAAAAAAATAGACTTTTGAAACCGATTCTGGTCACTCAATAATCTTTATGATAAATGAATTGTGTTTATAACGAACATGATATTTGAAAATTCATCAAAGCTGAAACATATCAGTACATTATAATATACAGTTCTCATATCTATTTAGAGAGAACATGAAACCAAAGAAATACATAAATTACGTGATTATAGCAGCTCCAGAGAATCCACGAAATCCGATCTGATGGTCTCAAAATTCAGCATGTCAGCATCCCTAGACAATGGCGGTTAGGTAGTGTCTCGAACGTCAAGTGTTATATCATTGAGACGTAGGAATGGCGGTTAGGTAGTGTCTCGAACGTCAAGTGTTATATCATTGAGACGTAGGAATGGCGGTTAGGTAGTGTCTCGAACGTCAAGAGTTATATCATTGAGACTTAGGAACACTTGAGCATTCAGCTCGATTCTAAGCGTTTTTATTTGGGTCAGAAACGAAGTATCATGGCGACAAAATGGCTGGTCAACTCAATCCTCTCGCTTTCTTATTGTGTGAAACATAACCACGCACACGTTTTAAGGCTTAATACCGCTTCCAGCAATTTTGTGTTGCTCTTTGGCTCCTATTTTTTTTTTTGCTGGGGACAATCGAATTGTTTCTTTACCCCTTGGGTTGACGTCAGAAATACTATATACATACAAACAAATCATTTAGTAAATTGTCCCCTTCAGATTGTGTGGTTTCATAAGTGAACCAGCGTTTCCTCGTTTTTGAGAACCGTTTCATTTTGGGGTTCATGATCATTACATTTTTGTTTTGTTTTTATCATTCCATGCAAAATTATATTGAGTTGGATTATGATTATCTCTAGCCACGAGTAGACTTGTTCAATCAATTAAGGAGCCATCAGTCGAGAGTCAAATGTCACCTTACTTATGGTGATAACTCTGATAACCCATGGAAATAGTACAACATAAAACACCCCACAACATTACAAGGTGTTTGGCAGTTGGTCATAGCGCGGTGATATTGAAGCCTTGCTTGGGGCGTCCTATGACATTTAACAGCCACTCCGGGCAGAAGATGTGGATTAGTCACACATGTGTCTTCTGGCTGCCTTGGAGCCGCTGTAACTCGTGCAGTTTGTGGTGTTGCTGGGAGAGTTGTTGTATCTGGCGTGAAACTTGCACCTAGAGAGAAAAAACAACAGCAACAATATTATAACATTTCTAATTACCTTGCAACACTACATTCTACCTTGCAACACTATATTCTATCGAAGTGGCTATTCGGACCCGATAGACTTAGTAAAAGATAGTTAGTATCGGTTAGTTAATATAGGCTGGGGTTTGCTTTGTAGTATTTTTTTTTAATAGTTAGTATCGGTTAGGTTATATAGAATAGAAATAGATTTTCGTTTTTGCTATTTCTTACAAAATATGGTAGAACAAATATATTTTGTGTTTTTTCCCCTCTTTTATATTTTTTTTGTATGGGTTCTAAGGAATTCCGACTGAAGCTGGGCCTTAATAGTCATTTAATTCTAAAGGGATTCCGGTCCGAATAGCTGCAGCCATATTCTATCATAAAATATACAACTTATTGTATTTCAAGGAACGAGCTTTTACATTCGTTTCACAATCACTAAGTGCTGTAGCGCGATCTTGCAATAACTAAGTGCGTTAAAAGCATTAGCCGTGGCTTCAAATGTGAAATTCTAACATCCAAACGCACGTCTCTTTGTTCTTTTTTATGGAGTTATACAGCTATACGAGCTCTCGACGTCATTTGATACAAGACAAGACTCACACCGATTTTCATCTGGTGTCTGAGAGACACAAGGTGCTATTTCAAAGCAGTAAAATGAAACATAAAAAACAACAACAGGCGAAGTGAACCATGGGCTGAAATCACAAATATTGGTTACACTTGTCTAAAGTACGCAAGAATCAAAGCATATTTAGATGGATTATTTCCACGACATGACTATCTCTCCATGACCATACAAAAATATTATCCACCGAAACGGACGCCTGATGAGCTAGGCTAATATTTATGGAGTTTTACAAATATTTTCCCAACGTTCTAGACTTTTAAAAATACTATATAGAATTAACACCGTGAACAATGACAGGGGTCAGGTAACAGATGACCCGCGGGCCGCAGCACTGCCGGTCATGTACCCCCCCCCCTCATATCACAGAGCTATCACCAGTTTTCGGTTCATTGTAGTAATCATGTAAATCAATTTTCAGTATGTTTGGCCCATCTAGTAGAATCAATTCCTTATTTGGCCCAAAAACGAAAAACGTTGCTTGATCCACTATTGAGCATAATTCTAAAGCAGACAGTGTAATGACTTTGAGACATAATTTTGCAACAAATTCTAGACATGACTGTTAGGATTTATAATATATCTTGTGGTTTTAGCAAGACGCATTTTTTATAATCTCTAACACGGTGTACATTTATTAAATAAACCATGACACGTGAGTTTTTTTGACGTCGCTTAGATATTGCAGAAACGGTAGACGACCTTAGACTTTGGGAACGAACGGACGTGTTTAGACTAGGCTCTTGAATCTATTTTGTATTATTGAGTTCATTCTGTACACATACGTTAGCGGATTGTTCTTATTTGATTAAACATTTGAGTCTTACTTGCTACAAGACGGCAGTTGCTTTGTTGTATTCATCTTAAAATGTGATCTACCCTGAGATCCATGCAACGGATATAACTATCTACAAAATAAACGGTCACATTATTGGCCCCACGTCAGAGCTCTAGATTGGACATTGCACACAGATCTAGACTAGACATTGCACAGACCTCTAGACTAGACATTGCACAGACCTCTAGACTGGACATTGCACAGAGCTCTAGACTGGACATTGCACAGATCTCTAGACTGGACATTGCACAGATCTCTAGACTAGACATTGCACAGATCTCTAGACTGGACATTGCACAGAGCTCTAGACTAGACATTGCACAGAGCTCTAGACTGGACATTGCACAGATCTCTAGACTGGACATTGCACAGATCTCTAGACTGGACATTGCACAGATCTCTAGACTGGACATTGCACAGAGCTCTAGACTGGACATTGCACATATCTCTAGACTGGACATTGCACAGAGCTCTAGACTGGACATTGCACAGATCTCTAGACTGTTTATTGCACAGATCTCTAGACTGGACATTGCACAGATCTCTTGACTGGACATTGCACAGAACTCTTGACTGGACATTGCACAGAGCTCTAGACTGGACATTGCACAGAGCTCTAGACTGGACATTGCACAAATATCTAGACTGGACATTACACGTAGTTTTTAGACCGGAGTACTCACCTGAACAAATCTATGCACATCTTGGTGTTGAATCCGGCGTAGATGATTGGGTTGGCCGCAGAGTTGAGCGGCGCCAGACTCTGGATGAAGGTGGACAGGGCGGCCGTGTCCTGTGTGTTGGGAACGAACCCGTAGACACTGAGCAGGTCAAAGACGAAGTAAGGAGACCAACAGACTATGAACACTGCAAGGAGAAATTGAGCATTGTTGTCAAGAAATACGTCAAACGGTAAACTATTGTGTGAAATTGTGTGGAAATAATAGCCTCCATTCCTTTCAGACCATTTATTCGCATAGCGTAGGATGGACATCGATGTATGAAGATGTTGTATAACCAATGCAAGGTCGAATTCCCTTTCCTTCAAGGATGTCCGGTATTTAACTGGCTGGACTCCAAGAAAAAAAAATTCAAGATTTGCGGGGGAAAAGATACCGGCGTTTTTGTTCTGGATTTATACCCGTGAAATTTTGAGGGTGAATTCAACGTTTTTGTTTGAGTGCTAGATCAGAGCGGATGATAATAGCATGAGACCTTGAGTTGAATTTCAGTAGAATAAAAAGGCTTAATACAATTTATTTACTTATTTACTTATCTACTTATCTATTTATTTATTTATTTATGTATCTATTTATCTTTTTATCTATTTATCTATTTATCTATTTATCTATTTATCTATTTATCTATTTATCTATTTATCTATTTTCTCTATTTATCTATTTATCTATTTATCTTTTTATCTATTTATCTATTTATCTATTTATCTATTTATCTATTTATCTATGTATCTATTTATCTATGTATCTATGTATCTATGTATCTATGTATCTATTTATCTATTTATCTATTTATCTATTTATCTATTTATCTATTTATCTATTTATCTATTTATCTATTTATCTATTTATCTATTTATCTATTTATCTATTTATCTATTTATCTATTTATCTATTTATCTATTTATCTATTTATCTATTTATCTATTTATCTATTTATCTATTTATCTATTTATCTATTTATCTATTTATCTATTTATCTATTTATCTATTTATCTATTTATCTATTTATGTCTATCTGTCAATCTAAGTATCTATTTATCTGTCAAACTATCTGCCAGTCTATCTATCCAGATAAATATTTATCTCTTTATCTCTTTATCTATTTATCTATCTATCTATCTATCTATCTATAAGATATTAGCTTATCTAGCCTATCTTAGCTTTCTATCAGCTAACAGCATCTCCCAACATCCACCAGGCATTACAGTATTCCTTCTAATGACATGCCCCCAGTAAAAGGCCATTTATTTTAAAACACAGGTCAACTGACGTCATTACAAATCACGAACCCAAGCAGTTTATAACTGTTAACCCATTTACAGATGGTGTCCTTTTTTAAGGACACTTCGTAAAATGCGATTTAAGACATAAAATTAAGTTAATTAATTGCAATTTTTTCACTGATCTATCTAATTATTATCTTTATTTGTCTGCTTCAAGTTTTTTTGCGTTCAAAACAAATTTATGTCGTGAGGTTGATAAAATTGCGGGAAAAAAAGTCAAGTCTGAAAAAGCGAAACTTTTTTTTATGAAAATGATAAAAATTGACTTAGATTTAAGCTTTAACATAACTTTGTTAATTAATGTTCGTAAAAGTCATAAACATAGATATTAAGCTTAAAACAATAACAATAATTACACAGATGTATTAAAACCATCTGTCCTTTTTAAAGGACGCCAGCAATAAATGATACCGTGACCTAAAATTTTGTTTTTTTTAGTGTTTTCTTTGCTAAAACATAGAAAAACGTCCTTTTTTGGATTTTGTTTTGAATATATTATGGAGTCTTTTAAAGATAGTTAAGTAGGAATGATATGTTGCTTGTCCATATTAACTAGTTTTAATACCACATTGCATATTTATATACATAAATATACATTATTAGACTACTTCTAGTATATATTTCTATTTTATTCTCAACATATGTCACAAACTTTACTCAATTCGACATGCTATTACTTAAATAAAAGAAGAAGATAATCTGTCCGATGCCCTGAAGACCAATCCTCTGCCCAAAAGACATGTCAGCTGCCCAAAATACAAATATGATGCCCGAAAGGCGAATTCGCTGTCCATAAAACCTATCCGTTACACATAAGACCAATCCAGTGCCCATAAGACCTATCTGATGCCGATAAGATCAATATGTTGCCCAGAAGACACATCTGCTGCCTAGAAGATGAATCAGCTCCCCAAACAATGAATCTGCTGCCCAGAAGATCTATCTGCTACACAGAAGACTTATCTGGCGCCCAGAATACCAAATTGTTGCACAGAAAACCAATCCGTTGCCTTGAAGACATATACGATGCCCAGAATACACATTCGCTGCCCAGAATACCTAACTGATGCCCAGAATACCATTACGGAATAATATATTTACAATGCAGTATGATGAAAACAATACTTCTGTTGGCTAAGCTGCCTATATATATAAAATTATCTTTATCTAGCTAGGCGATCACGCCAAGTATCACAATATCTACAGCATATTATGCAAAAAACACATATATTATTATATAAAGCATACTTTAAAAAAATTAAATATGATTTACATAATCTTATTTTATAAATTACATACGCCCCTTCTGTCAAGAAGATAATTGCACCTGTAAGTTGCTATTTAGTGACTGTTAGACACTTTCATTAACAATCTCTTCGAGGCTTTGATAAAGTTAATAACACTCTCCAGGAACAGTAAAAATGTATAGATATAAATTTATTCACACACATATAATTTTATGTCCTCACAATTCATATGAATATCCATGCACAATGATATCTGTATATATATTCACTCAATAGCATTGCAATACACATTACATAATTTACAGAATAGATTCACAGAGATCTCTCCTATTATCTCCATTACAAAATCTCCACATAAAAATACAGCTCCTATCTCTACAAAAGCTGAATGCCCACTACTCTACCAATGTCAAGTCTCGTAACCTTTCCTCCGATCTTTTCTAACCTAACACGTGAATTAACAACACAACTGCGTAATTATATAGTCTCCGTCTGCCTTTGCTATCCAAGGTCAAGGTCTACTCTTCTTTTCATTGGTTATCTCTCTTTGACCATAGACTATTTATTATGTTCTATTTCAATCACTGACAGCACCCTAGGTTTATCTGTGGTCAGAGTCTATTCTTGCATTTTTATTAGTGTTTTAAATGATGTTTTTGGTTTTCCTGGTTTGTTCAGATAACCCGTTCAGTGCCTGGGTGCCACTTGAATGTCAATGTTTTATTACGTTGTTTTCTTATCTTATTGTTTTGAAAAGCTATAAATTAATCATTCCAACTTAAATTGCAAAAAAAAAATATATTTTTCCTTGAGATAAGTGTTTCTCTTGCAATCATGAAATGTCACGGTATCATTTTCTGCTGGCGTCCTTTTTAAAGGACATTTTTTTTAAATCTAAATATTTGTTTAAAAAATAGATACAATTTTAAAAACAAACTTTCATTCGTGCATCACACTTTGACATTCTATAACATATTATGTAAAAATCATAAAACAAAAGACCTCAGCAAGATATGAGTTAAGAAAAAGGTTTATTTTGTTGTTTACCTCTTACTTTTTCTTTCTCTCTTTTCAAAAATATTTAACATGATACTTTCAAGAATTAAACAAAACACAACTAGGCCTACTAAATCTTAAAAGATTTTTAATTAATTGCTAATACATTTTTTTGAACAAATTTTTTCATCTGCCGCCATGTTGGAGCTAAAATTATTTCATCCGTCGCCATGTTGGATCTTAAATTATTTCATCTGCCGCCCTGTTTGAAGCTAAACTCATTTAATCTGCCGCCCTGTTTGGAGCTAATATTATTTCATCTGCCGCCATGCTGGAGCTAAAATTATTTCATCCGTCGCCATGTTGGATCTTAAATTATTTCATCTGCCGCCCTGTTTGAAGCTAAACTCATTTAATCTGCCGCCCTGTTTGGAGCTAATATTATTTCATCTGCCGCCATGTTGGAGCTAAAATTATTTCATCCGTCGCCATGTTGGATCTTAAATTATTTCATCTGCCGCCCTGTTTGAAGCTAAACTCATTTAATCTGCCGCCCTGTTTGGAGCTAATATTATTTCATCTGCCGCCATGTTGGAGCTAAAATTATTTCATCCGTTGCCATGTTGGATCTTAAATTATTTCATCTGCCGCCCTGTTTGAAGCTAAACTCATTTAATCTGCCGCCCTGTTTGGAGCTAATATTATTTCATCTGCCGCCATGTTGGAGCTAAAATTATTTCATCTGCCGCCATGTTGGATCTTAAATTATTTCATCTGCCGCCATGTTGGAGCTGCTACGATGTTGGAGCTTTGTTTAACAAGACTAAAGAAAGAAAGAAATACAGCAGAAGTGCCTTAGTCCGGCATCCAACAGTCCGGAATGCCCGATAGTCCGGCATCCAACAGTCCGGAATGCCCGATAGTCCGGCATCGCTCCGGAAAATTGTAAAAATTTTGATTTTCTCCAAAAGTGTGACTTTAAAGCAAATAAAAACGCTCGAGAGCTATTCGGAAGTTTTCGGGGTAGTTCGGGATCATTTGGAAGCGCTCGGTATTGTTCGGAAACAATTAGCGGCTGGCTAGTCTCAGCTGTCACAACAAATACAGATGCAGTGCAGCACCACAGAATAGGTATAATCAATCACGAAGCGTCTTCGCCATTTTTTTGTGCGTTGTTGTTTTGTGTCCTTTCACCGAGCCGGTCCCGAACGTGCCGGATTATCGGACTTCTACTGTATATACACGTCCTAACACAGTCTAATGTCTGTTTAATGTTCCCTAAACATCTTAAGAGTAGGCAACAAGGAGGGGAGGGAAACAGGGTTAGGGTTTTGGGGGCCCTTTTTCAGAACCGGTTATGCTCTTCAAAACCGTAGTCCTATATTTATGCAAGACTTTATGCTATAGCTGTTCACTAGAAGTTATCATAAACATTAATATAAGTCATTCAAAATATTGTTGTATTTTTTTAAAAATGTAATGTATTCTAAATTTAGATATCACAAGCAAATTTTGCAATATTTTCAGATTGCGCTTGATTTTAAAAGTTTATTTGAAAATGATTATTACAATGCTCGATCAATTAGTTAACCGCGTTAACAAGAAAGTGTCAATTACATAGGCAAAGTTGACTCCTGCACGCACTACAAAGTGTTGCCCGCCATTTTGATTATCTGTCACTTTATTGACAAGTGACGCGAATCACGAGCTAAAGTAGGTGACTGTGTGGAGTAGATAGTACCGCCAGGCTAAACCCTTCGCACGTCCCGTTCTTTCCTCCTTTAAACCCCCACATTCCCTCCCTTTGAAAACTAAACATAGATACAGGGGGAGGCAAACGTAGAAAGTCCACTTACCAAGAACTATAACCAGTGTCATCTTTATAGTTTTCATCTTGGCACGGGGAATAACTCCCCGGGAACTGGCGGTCCCGTCGCGGAACCTAGAGTTATTGGCCGCCACGTAGAGTTGTCCGCCTGTAGAGATCAAATATATTTCATTAGATCGAACGTCTTTCTTAAACTATGGAGTGAGGTGGAAGGGGGGGGGGGGGGGTGGTGGTTTGGAAAGTAAGAAGATAAGGAAAAATAATTTATAGAACGTAATTTATATACATATATATTGATTTAAAGAGAGGGGGGGGGGGGAAGGTTCACATTTCAAATGAAAAAAGATATTAATCGTTCGTTTTTGTAGTGTTGGAAACGCAAACCGACTAGATGGATCATGTCTCACATAAAAATATTTTTAAGTGCAACGTTACGGGAAACCCAAATTATATATTATATATATACATGTATATGTCATTTAAGATAAGATAAGATTTACTTTATTGATCCAAATAAATGGAAATTTGACTTGATTACATAAATTCCGTCTTTCACCATACTTAAAACAATATTAAAGAACCATTTGTACTCAAGCACAATAGACATTCACGCACACTATCATACCATTTATCATACAAGAAAAAGGTGTCATTTACGTGTCAGGTATTGTATTTTCTGGCTTACTGATGATTCTTTTGAAATATTCTCACTGATACACTGATAGTGGAACAAAAGAATTCATAAATCTAACAAAAATCAAATAGAAACAGAGAGAGACAGAGAGAGAGAGAGAGAGAGAGAGAGAGAGAGAGAGAGAGAGAGAGAGAGAGTAAGAGAGACAGAGAGAGAGAGAGAGAGAGAAAGAGAGAGACAGAGAGAGACAGAGAGAGAGAGAAAGAAAGATAGAGAGAGAAAGAAAGAGAGAGAGAGAGAGAAAGAGAAAGAGAAAGAAAGAAAGAGAGAAAGACAGAGAGAAATAGAGGAGATAGAGAGAGATAGAGAGAGAGATAGAGATAGATAGAGATAGAGAGAGAGAGAGAGCAAAAAGTGAAGTTAACAAATAAAAATTAACAAAATAAAATGTCAGCGAAAGAAATATAGAAAGAGAAAGTGAGTTCAATAGGTAGAAAGAGAAAGTGAGTTCAATAGGTAGAAAGAGAAAGTGAGTTCAATAGATAGAAAGAGAAAGTGAGTTCAATAGGTAGAAAGAGAAAGTGAGTTCAATAGATAGAAAGAGAAAGTGAGTTCAATAGGTAGAAAGAGAAAGTGAGTTCAATAGGTAGAAAGAGAAAGTGAGTTCAATAGGTAGAAAGAGAAAGTGAGTTCAATAGGTAGAAAGAGAAAGTGAGTTCAATAGATAGAAAGAGAAAGTGAGTTCAATAGGTAGAAAGAGAAAGTGAGTTCAATAGATAGAAAGAGAAAGTGAGTTCAATAGATAGAAAGAGAAAGTGAGTTCAATAGATAGAAAGAGAAAGTGAGTTCAATAGGTAGAAAGAGAAAGTGAGTTCAATAGATAGAAAGAGAAAGTGAGTTCAATAGGTAGAAAGAGAAAGTGAGTTCAATAGGTAGAAAGAGAAAGTGAGTTCAATAGGTAGAAAGAGAAAGTGAGTTCAATAGGTAGAAAGAGAAAGTGAGTTCAATAGATAGAAAGAGAAAGTGAGTTCAATAGGTAGAAAGAGAAAGTGAGTTCAATAGATAGAAAGAGAAAGTGAGTTCAATAGATAGAAAGAGAAAGTGAGTTCAATAGATAGAAAGAGAAAGTGAGTTCAATAGGTAGAAAGAGAAAGTGAGTTCAATAGATAGAAAGAGAAAGTGAGTTCAATAGATAGAAAGAGAAAGTGAGTTCAATAGGTAGAAAGAGAAAGTGAGTTCAATAGATAGAAAGAGAAAGTGAGTTCAATAGATAGAAAGAGAAAATGAGTTCAATAGGTAGAAAGAGAAAGTGAGTTCAATAGATAGAAAGAGAAAGTGAGTTCAATAGGTAGAAAGAGAAAGTGAGTTCAATAGATAGAAAGAGAAAGTGAGTTCAGTAGATAGAAAGAGAAAATGAGTTCAATAGGTAGAAAGAGAAAGTGAGTTCAATAGATAGAAAAAGAAAGTGAGTTCAATAGGTAGAAAGAGAAAGTGAGTTCAATAGATAGAAAGAGAAAGTGAGTTCAATAGGTAGAAAGAGAAAGTGAGTTCAATAGGTAGAAAGAGAAAGTGAGTTCAATAGATAGAAAGAGAAAGTGAGTTCAATAGGTAGAAAGAGAAAGTGAGTTCAATAGGTAGAAAGAGAAAGTGAGTTCAATAGGTAGAAAGAGAAAGTGAGTTCAATAGATAGAAAGAGAAAGTGAGTTCAATAGGTAGAAAGAGAAAGTGAGTTCAATAGATAGAAAGAGAAAGTGAGTTCAATAGATAGAAAGAGAAAGTGAGTTCAATAGGTAGAAAGAGAAAGTGAGTTCAATAGATAGAAAGAGAAAGTGAGTTCAATAGGTAGAAAGAGAAAGTGAGTTCAATAGGTAGAAAGAGAAAGTGAGTTCAATAGATAGAAAGAGAAAGTGAGTTCAATAGATAGAAAGAGAAAGTGAGTTCAATAGGTAGAAAGAGAAAGTGAGTTCAATAGATAGAAAGAGAAAGTGAGTTCAATAGATAGAAAGAGAAAGTGAGTTCAATAGATAGAAAGAGAAAGTGAGTTCAATAGGTAGAAAGAGAAAGTGAGTTCAATAGGTAGAAAGAGAAAGTGAGTTCAATAGATAGAAAGAGAAAGTGAGTTCAATAGGTAGAAAGAGAAATAGAGTTCAATAGATAGAAAGAGAAAGTGAGTTCAATAGATAGAAAGAGAAAGTGAGTTCAATAGGTAGAAAGAGAAAGTGAGTTCAATAGGTAGAAAGAGAAAGTGAGTTCAATAGGTAGAAAGAGAAAGTGAGTTCAATAGATAGAAAGAGAAAGTGAGTTCAATAGGTAGAAAGAGAAAGTGAGTTCAATAGGTAGAAAGAGAAAGTGAGTTCAATAGATAGAAAGAGAAAGTGAGTTTAATAGATAGGAAGAGAAAGTGAGTTTAATAGATAGAAAGAGAAAGTGAGTTCAATAGATAGAAAGAGCAGAGCAGAGTAAGAAAAAAAAACTTTTTCACCATAAAGAAAAAATGTGTTCGTTGATCGACTGCAATAGTGTGCTCAGCCTGATAACCTTTGCACCCTGATGACCTTTTACACTAGGACATACATCTACATAAAAAACCTCTAATTATATATTCTTATCTTAAATCCGTACCTATTAATACTATGTTCATCCATTACATCCTGAATATCTCTTGAGACAGATTGGAAATACATTTTCTATGTTTTTCAATGGGTTCCTTAAATCCCGTATGTATTAGACCAGGTCAACATTGACAAATTCAGATCTTTTTTTTTTCTTATCGAGTGACATTTAAACTTGTAATGGGTTGCCAGAACTCGTTAGAAAGAAACCCCCCAAGAGTTTAACATGTTATTTAATTAAAAAACATTATCGAAATCTAAGGCTAAACTCAAACCGCGAAGCCAGCAATTCTCCTCAGTACAGAACACTGATCTATATAAAAGAAGGGATAGCGCCTCCATTAGAAATGCGTATGTCAAATTGAGGCTAGAATCGATTACAAGATTTAAACTATTCACTTAGCCATATAAGCGACTTATAGGTTAATAGGAATAAATCACCTATTGACAAGTCTTAACGATTATGCATGCATAAAAAGGTAAAAAAGAAGAACATTTCCGGTCTTATTCGATCATTTTCTTTGAAACATGTCTGTGTGCTACGTTACTGGTTGTACGAAAATATGTAGGGAATTAAATTTTATTTCATTTCCAAAAGATGGCGCCAAAATAAAACGATTGATTGTGAATGTCAGATTTGAAGATTCACCTATTTATAACCCCAAACTAATTGCTTGGTGCAAAAGAATTTCCATGCTGATGTTTTTTTAAATAAATCTCCGCATTGTTTTTTTTAATTACCAAGGACGCAACTCTTAACTTACTTTTTTATAAACAAATGCTACATTTAGCCTAACGCGACTAACACTTTGAGTATTAATTATCGCCAACTGACTTTTGATGTCAAAAACGGATTCATCAAAACTAATCTCGTAGCCGTTGTTTATTTCTAAAAGACCAGAAATGGCTGTCGATGTTGAAATCAATTGTTAAACAGCACCGAAAGTATGGTTTTTTGTTTACGAAAATGTCGACAAATTTCACCGGAAGTTCACGATCATACCAGTTCAAAAGGTCACACCTAATTAAGACTTGTCAATAAAATGAACAAATCTGTACGATAAAAAGGAAGTCTAAGTCACTTGAAATGTATTTACAGGTCAGTGTTTAGGACATCTAATTTTATAGATAAGTGAAAGTCACATGAAAGCATATTGATTTTGGCTTCAAGAATATAGTTTCCGGGTCCAATCAATTCTTTTTATAGACCAGTGAGTACAGAGAGATCGTCTGTAATATTATAAGAAATGAAATATATGTAACTCTAATTTAGAAATATAGCACAGAAAACAATATGTTACAATGCTCCAGATAAATATAAGGACAAAAACACTTTTCTTCTCTTTTATTCGAGAAAAAATTTATATAAGTACTCTTTCTTCCCAAGTGTCATCCCAGCCTAGAATTGGTTGCCTGGACAAACCTAGGATAACCAATAACTTAACATAATTTAAAACACTAATAATAAGGCATGACTAGACTCGGACCACGGATGAGCGTAGGACGCAATACTCTTCTATATAGAAGGAGCGTTCGTAATATATAAGAAATTTAATATAAGTAAGTCAAAGTGGCTCATCATTGCTTGCTTTCATTCTATTACATTTGACCGTTGAACTAACAACAATGTATGCCAGTATATGCCTGCGGGTGTCTTTGATTTAAAATGACAGTTGATCCTTTTGTGCCTTGTCATTATTTTTTTTAATGTTAATTTAAAAAAAAAAAGGTTTATAAGACTATAAGACAAATAATACGTTCAGAAACGGCATAGAGAATCCAGAAAATTAAGTTTCTGCTTCAAGATGTGTATTACTGGTTAATTGCCAGAGGGGAATCTTTATAGATGCATAAAAAAAAATAGTTTGTATTTTTTTAAACGAGGATTAACTGAAAGATAAAAAATATAAATTTTAGAGCAGGGGTCTCAAACACGCGGCCTGTTAGCCATTTGTTGTTGGCGTCCTTAAAAAACGACAGATGGTTTTAGCTTCTGTGTAATTATTATTACTGTTTTAAGCTAAATATCTATGTTTATGCCTTCTATGAACATTAATTAACAAAGTTATGTTAACGCTTAAGTTAATTTTTATTATTACTTCCTTTATTTTAAGTTGCATTTTCTGTCTGTCTGTCTGTCTGCAATCGTCGTGCTAAAATTGGCTTCAATTTTTCGACCACTTCCCGTGGTCCGATCGAGCTGAAATTTAGACAGCAGATTTGGGGCGCCTAACAATACATCCTATCAAATTTTCAGTTAAAACTACTTAATAATACTACACTTATGACAATATTCATTTCTTAAAAGGAAAGTAAAAGAAATATTTCGATTTCGCGTTTAAAATGCCTGTGCAATTTTTTATACTTTTTCGGCGCAAAGCTAGAAAAAAAAAATTATGCGCTAAGGTTATTACTCCCTTTATTTTAAGTTGCAATGTCTGCAATCGTCAATGGTGCAAAAATTGGCTTCGATTTTTCGACCACTTCCCGTGGTCCGATCGAGCTGAAATTTGGACAGCAAATTTGTGGCGCCTAACAATACATCCTATCAAATTTTCAGTTAAAACAACTTAATAATACTACACTTATGACAATATTCATTTCTTAAAAGGAAAGTATAAGAAATATTTTGATTTCGCGTTAAAAATGCCTGTGAAACTTTTTATACTTTTTTGGCGCAAAGGTAGAGAAAAAAAATTATGCGCTAAGATTATTTTTAGAACAATTCATACGGAGTAAGGAGATATTTTTGAGATTTGCGACACAGATATTTTTTCTGTAAGTTTCATTTGCAGTACTCTATCAATTATTTAATTACATGATGGTAAACTTAGTTTGCAAATAAAGGGAGTATAATAAAAACTTAGTTTTTACGGTTTTCTTGTTTTTACTCCCTTTATTTTAAGTTGCAATGTCTGCAATCGTCAATGGTGCAAAAATTGGCTTCGATTTTTCGACCACTTCCCATGGTCCGATCGAGCTGAAATTTGGACAGCAAATTTGTGGCGCCTAACAATACATCCTATCAAATTTTCAGTTAAAACAACTTAATAATACTACACTTATGACAATATTCATTTCTTAAAAGGAATGTATAAGAAATATTTTAATTTCGCGTTAAAAATGCCTGTGCAACTTTTTATACTTTTTCGGCGCAAAGCTAGAAAAAAAAAATTATGCGCTACGATTATTTTTAGAACAATTCATACGGAGTAAGGAGATATTTTTGAGATTTGCGACACAGATATTTTTTCTGTACGTTTCATTTGCAGTAGTCAATCAATTATTTAATTACATGATGGTAAACTTAGTTTGCAAATAAAGGGAGTATAATGAAAACTTCGTTTTTATGGTTTTCTTGTTTAAGCTTATTATCATTTTAATTAAAAAGAAGTTTCACATTTTCAGACATAACTTTTTTTGCTCAATTTTATCAAACTCACGACATAAATTTGTTTCGAGCGCAAAAAAAAACAACACTAAAAGTAAACAAATGAAGAAAATAATTAGATAGATCAGTATATATTCTTTACATTCAATGAAAATATTGCAAACTATTAACTTAATTTTATGTCTTGAATCGCATTTTACGAAGTGTCCTTAAAAAAGGACGCCAGCTGTAAAAGGGTTAATAAAATTATGGACAATATAAGACAAATAGACAGAAATAGGTAGACATGTAGTATATAAAAAGACAGATGGAACAATAATCGATCTATTGAATAATAGACAGTCGGATTGATAAATAGACAGACAGATAAATTAATAGATAAACAGACAGACAGGCAGATAGAAAGACAGGCAGACAGACTAACATATGTATATATATATATAAATAGATTGATATATTGATTGATAAATATAACTATGGATATACCAATAGACAGACCTACAGACAGATATATAGATAAACAAATTATTCATAGGCAAATAGATAAATATACAGATATACGACTTGATAGATAGACAGACAGACAGACAGACTGACATAAAGATAGATGGTCTTACAGACCCGAGGTCGGCGAAGGAAATCCTAGATTTGGGAGTGGGGGGGGGGTAAGTTAGGGAGGCAGGGGCAGGGGTAGGCAGGGGAAGGGAGGGTATTACGTCTAGCTTCATCGTTGCGTGAGTCAGTTAAAAGGGAACAACGATAAGTAAAAAAAGAATTAGGGGAACGGACGCCCCACATGAAATTGTCTGGCGGAAGGTTTACCAGACTAGAACAGTAGTACTATTACTTGCTGTACATTTAAAGTCGGTCGTTTTGGTACCGTTGTTAGTTTATGGCAATACGGTACTGGTCGGTCTAGCACCACAGACATAGATGTTATATATTATAGAACAAGAAAGTTAAGTACCCATTCGGACCAAATAGAGCAGGGGTCGTAAACCTACGACACGCCGCATGCCAGACTTCGCACGCAGAACGATTCTCAATGGCACGCGGAAGACTCTTTAAAAAAACTATTGAAGTATCTTCTATTAGAAATGTAGTGCTAAAGCTGGGTGAATTTTAGTCTCTTGCCACACTGAATGAATTAGAAATCCCACTTCGGCACACTGTCATAAAAAGGCTGCCGACCCCTGGATTGAGTCTGAGAAAGAGATAATGTACTGATGAGTCTGAGAAAGAGATAATGTACTGATGAGTCTGAGAAAGAGATAATGTACTGTTGAGTCTGAGAAAGAGATAATGTACTGTTGAGTCTGAGAAAGAGATAATGTACTGTTGAGTCTGAGAAAGAGATAATGTACTGTTGAGTCTGAGAAAGAGATAATGTACTGTTGAGTCTGAGAAAGAGATAATGTACTGATGAGTCTGAGAAAGAGATAATGTACTGATGAGTCTGAGAAAGAGATAATGTACTGTTGAGTCTGAGAAAGAGATAATGTACTGTTGAGTCTGAGAAAGAGATAATGTACTGATGAGTCTGAGAAAGAGATAATGTACTGTTGAGTCTGAGAAAGAGATAATGTACTGTTGAGTCTGAGAAAGAGATAATGTACTGATGAGTCTGAGAAAGAGATAATGTACTGTTGAGTCTGAGAAAGAGATAATGTACTGATGAGTCTGAGAAAGAGATAATGTACTGATGAGTCTGAGAAAGAGATAATGTACTGATGAGTCTGAGAAAGAGATAATGTACTGTTGAGTCTGAGAAAGAGATAATGTACTGATGAGTCTGAGAAAGAGATAATGTACTGTTGAGTCTGAGAAAGAGATAATGTACTGATGAGTCTGAGAAAGAGATAATGTACTGTTGAGTCTGAGAAAGAGATAATGTACTGATGAGTCTGAGAAAGAGATAATGTACTGATGAGTCTGAGAAAGAGATAATGTACTGTTGAGTCTGAGAAAGAGATAATGTACTGTTGAGTCTGAGAAAGAGATAATGTACTGTTGAGTCTGAGAAAGAGATAATGTACTGTTGAGTCTGAGAAAGAGATAATGTACTGTTGAGTCTGAGAAAGAGATAATGTACTGATGAGTCTGAGAAAGAGATAATGTACTGATGAGTCTGAGAAAGAGATAATGTACTGTTGAGTCTGAGAAAGAGATAATGTACTGTTGAGTCTGAGAAAGAGATAATGTACTGATGAGTCTGAGAAAGAGATAATGTACTGTTGAGTCTGAGAAAGAGATAATGTACTGTTGAGTCTGAGAAAGAGATAATGTACTGATGAGTCTGAGAAAGAGATAATGTACTGTTGAGTCTGAGAAAGAGATAATGTACTGATGAGTCTGAGAAAGAGATAATGTACTGATGAGTCTGAGAAAGAGATAATGTACTGTTGAGTCTGAGAAAGAGAGAAAAGATGAGTCTGAGAAAGTGAGAGAGAAAAGACTAAAGATAATAATAAAATTAGAAAAAGCGAGTCAGCGAAAGAGAATGGGATAGAGAGAAAGTAAGAACAACAGATAGCCTTACATATATTATTATGCTATACATGTATATCGATCATATTTCGTGGGAGGACTTTGATGAGGAACGCGCTTCTTGGAGAGGAGAGGTGGGTGAAGATACGCAGGTAACTGAGGTTAATCTTGCTGAAATGAACGAAGAGAAGCGAGCCAGGAGAAAGGCGAATGGGCAGAGACAAACAAGGACTAGGGCAGAGACAAACAAGGACTAGGGCAGAGACAAACAAGGACTAAGCCATCGTCTTTTGAGGACGGACGAATGCCAAATAAACATACACACACACACATATAAACATAAAATAGGATGTTATTCCGAAACTTTAGAAAC
The DNA here is from genome assembly GCA_949126835.1 of Anisus vortex. Lineage (NCBI taxonomy): Eukaryota > Metazoa > Mollusca > Gastropoda > Planorbidae > Anisus > Anisus vortex. The sequence continues at coordinate 22,804,498 of OX421506.1, forward strand.
AGTCCAAGTTAAATAACTGTTTTTATGGGTCTAGAGAGTATAGATCAAAGGGCGTTGTCTCATATCCCTGGAATAAAAAAAAACACAACAACTAACAAAAATTGAAAAACAATCCCCAATCAATCATTGATTCAAAGTAAGAGTCATATATAACCACAGATTGTTAAATGAGTGCTTGAAGACGTACAACACAAGTGCAATGAACACAAGTCTACGAAATTGCAAATATTTATTAGTTTATGGAAAACTGTTAGCACTTTTAGATTTTAATGAGATTTCTTATTATTCATCTATGCCTACAGGCCTTGACCTTGATAAAGGAAAACTGTTAGCAGTTTTAGATTTTAATGAGATTTCTTATTATCCAACTATGCCTACAGGCCTTGACCTTAATATAGACCAACCAAAACTCTCTGGCAGACTGACAACCTCAAGGAGACCAAAAAAAATACTGCCAATGACCACAATTATTGTCTGTTTATGTTGTCAGTATACGCTCCACTTGACCCGTGTGCTTGTAAAGATTGACCAGTGTAACAAGGTCTTACAACCACTAAATCCAGTATAGAGAAAAAGTCTGCCTTATTATGTTCGTTCCTTTATAGTGGAAGATGATCACTTTTTTATTTTCACCTGTGGCTTCTATACTGGCTTACGAAGGCTCATTTGAAATTTTTTTAATCCTTAAGGGATGCATGGAAGTTCCGCACTGTTGCCGTTTACGAGTTCTGAGAATGCTGTTTTCGGATTTCTGCAAGTGCTGTTTTCGGATTTCTGCAAGTGCTGTTTTCGGATTTCTGCAGGTTGCTGTTTTTAGATTTCTGCAAGTGCTGTTTTTAGATTTCTGCAGGTTGCTGTTTTTAGATATCGGCAGGTGCTGTTTTTGGATTTTAGCAGGTGCTGTTTTTGGATTTTAGCAGGTTACTGTTTACGGATTTCTGCAAGTGCTGGTTTTGGATTTCTGCAGGTTGCTGTTTTTAGATTTCTGCAAGTGCTGTTTTTAGATTTCTGCAGGTTGCTGTTTTTAGATATCTGCAGGTGCTGTTTTTGGATTTTAGCAGGTTATTGTTTACGGATTTTGGCAGGTTGCTGTTTTTTTATTCGTGCAAGTTGCTGTTTTTGGATCTCTGCAGTTTGCTGTTTTCGGATTTCTGCAGGTTCCTTTTTTTGGATTTCTGCAGGTTGCTGTTTTCGGATCTTTGCAGGTGCTGTTTTTTTTTTGTGACCCAAAAACATTTTCCTTTGCATTATGCTTAACGTATAGTGATGCTTTGAACTTGTAGTTCTATAGTTTTCTCAATGAATGCTCTGCAGGTGTAGCTTAGAGGTTCAGTTTACATGAATAGGTTGTAGTTTTTATATGCTCATCTTTAGCTATATCTTCTCAAAGTTTCTAAGAACTTTAATATATTTGACAAAAAAAAAAACACACAATTAAATTGTGCACTAAAAATTTTCTGTAAAATCAGTTTCTGTTGATTTAGCGCGGTTTGAAAAGTGGACTATTTTTTTTTAATGGTCTTTTAGTACAAATGTAGTCGAGTATAGACATATATATATGTACTTACGAATTAAACTTTAAAAGCTAAAAGTGAAAACTTTATTTTAAATGTTTTTTTTTTCAAATCACAATCTATCTCTCTCTGTCTCTCTATTTCGTCGTCTGTCTTTTTCAACTTTCTCTCTCTTCTTTTACCTCTCTCTCTCTCTCTTCGCCTCATCAATTATCGACTGTCGTCTTTTAATTTAAAGCTCTAAATATGTCCCCTTCCGTGATCTTATCGAATATCTCCTGCCCCCTTTTCTCTCTCTCTCTGTCTGCCTGTCTGTCTGCCTGTCTCTCTCTCCTTCTTATCGCGTGACTTTCTTTCGTAAAAAAATCCAGACTCCTTCAAATTCTTTCTATCATTCTCCTTATGACATATTTTACCTATACTCATCCAATCCATCTATCAATAAAATTATTTGTTTACCTAAAGCTTGGTATAATACTATAAATAAATAATAATTACTATAAATAAATAATAAATAATCAACTTTATCATCGATATAAAAAGAAAACCATAAAAACGAAGTTTTTATTATACTCCCTTTATTTGCAAACTAAGTTTACAATCAAGTAATTAAATAATTGATTGAATACTGCAAATGAAACGTACAGAAAAATATCTGTGTCGCAAATCTCAAAAATATCTCCTTACTCCGTATGAATTGTTCTAAAAATAATCTTAGCGCATAATTTTTTTTTCTAGCTTTGCGCCGAAAAACTATAAAAAGTTGCACAGACATTTTTAAAGTGAAACCAAAATTTTTCTTATACTTTCCTTTTAAGAAATGAATATTGTCATAAGTATTGTTAGGTTGTTTTAACTGAAAATTTTATAGAATGTATTGTTAGTCGCCACAAGTCTGCTGTCCAAATTTCAGCTTGATTGAACCACGGGAAGTGGTCGAAAAATCAAAGCCAATTCTTGCACGATGATTGCAACTATTCATACAGACAGACAGAAATTACAACTTAAAATAAAGTGAGTAAAATGAAATTAACATGAATCATGTTTTTTTTTATATAGCGAAAAATGATTTAAATGATAAGCTGTTGAATTCTATAAATTGCATCTAAAATTCCTAAATATGTTTTATTTAAAAAAATCAACTTACAAATAAAAATCATCTAAAGGTTAATTATTTATAATGCTTCTTATTTTTAAACGCAAAAAAAGACAAAACACATGATAATAAGGAAAAATATTCTGTAAGATATATACTTGATAGATTGACAGACAGGCTGAAAATAAGGACATTAATAGATAGACATATATTTAGAAAGAAAGTGGAATAAATTGTGGTTAGATAATTAAAAAGTTAGATAAATAGTTATAAAGAAGGATAGATAGATGGTTGGATGGATATACATAATGATAGACATTTAGCTAGATAGATATGGATAGATGGACAGATAGAGCGAAAACCAACAAATAGATAGCACGATAGATTAATGAAAAATGAATAAACAGATTTATTAATAGACTGAAAGATAGTAAAGCTCATAGATGGATAGATAGATCGACAGAATGATTATTATTTTATAACAACATTTTGAGATATTTGAATCCGGTTTTAAATCCATCCATCCAAATTAGACATCACTAGATAAAAAAAATTGTGAGGAAATTAATCATTCATAGGCCTATCTGTTGTATATACATTACTTAAAGGCTAGTAAATGCAATAAAAAAAAGATGAATGGTTTACGAAGTAGAAGTTTAAAGATAATCAGGTCACGAGAAGAACTATGGTTGGGAAGGGTTAACTTAGATTCTTCCTTATAAATCATACATTTGTCAGGTCGCGGGAAGGAAATTTGTGGACAGAATGACATAGAAAACTGGACAGATGAAATCTGTAAAGGAGTAATTTGTGATAGGAAAAGAGTATGGTTTTTTGTTGAAGTAAATGACCTAACGTAAGCCATGTTAATTATCGTTTTACAAAATAAGGTAATGTGGGGCAAGTTGGTACAGGGGCACGTTGATACAAATAGCTTTTTTTATCTTCTGATTTTGTACGACGTACGCGCATAAGATTTGGTACAGGAAGTCGCTTTTTTTTACTTCCTCTGCTTTACATGTAAAAATAGTTCCGCTTGTATCAAAATAGATTCGGGGAAGTGGATGTCTTGTTTATACGTAGTCACTGAATAGGAAAATATAAATATATATATATCTTGATAGTTAAGAGGTAGTAGAATATTAGTATTCAGTGATAGAAGGTTAATAGCCCTTAATGTTTTGAGTTTAGTGGACTCTGATGATATATATGTATGATTTAAGGCTAGTGTAAGACCAGTGGATAAAAGCTATTTTTGTACTGCACAATTTAGGCTATATCATGTATTTATGATATGTACTTTTGTACCTGTATGAATAAAGCAATATATAAATAAAGTACCCGTCGTTCCGAATTATCATAGGGCTGGTGAAACAGCGTTCACCAGTTTCTGTGGCCACGGCATACTAGGGGTATGTGTAGCTAACACAATGCCCAGCCGCCTTTAGTTTTCTCTAACTGCCAGGTATCCATCAGAGCTGGTTAGACTCAAGGAACACCCTCCGGACCCGGAAACAAATCCTAGCCTTCAACAGGATTCGAACCCAGGACCTTCTGTACGCCAGCCGAACGCCCTGCCGCTCGGCCACTGTGCCCTTATGTCACAACAAACACGTGACTAACAAACACGTGACTAACAAACACGTGACTAACAAACACGTGACTAACAAACACGTGACTAACAAACACGTGACTAACAAACACGTGACTAAATCGTCTTAAGACTATCTCATTTTTATTTCTCCATACTAAGATAAGGCCAGGCTTTTGAGGAAGTTAACGCCGGTAAAAACCGCAAGCTCGGGTTCCACCCCCCACCCCCCACCCCATTCCAGACTGACGGCGGATGGACTCACCAGTCTTCACGTACTGTCCCGGCTTCTCTGAGGAGGCGCTGAGCGAGGTCCGCCTCCAGATGATGGCCACGATGATGATGTAGCAGACGGCTATGATGATGGCTGGGATGAAGAAGAGCACCACACAGATGCTGGTCATGTACAGCTGGGGAAGAAACAACCAATAACAAAAAATTATTTATTTAACGCTGTTGTTACAGTTGATTGGGTACAGTTATCTGTTATCTGCATAGTTGTAAGTTATCTGTTATCTGCATAGTTGTAAGTTATCTGTTATCTGCATAGTTGTAAGTTATCTGTTATCTGCATAGTTGTAAGTTATCTGTTATCTGCATAGTTGTAAGTTATCTGTTATCTGCATAGTTGTAAGTTATCTGTTATCTGCATAGTTGTAAGTTATCTGTTATCTGCATAGTTGTAAGTTATCTGTTATCTGCATAGTTGTAAGTTATCTGTTATCTGCATAGTTGTAAGTTATCTGTTATCTGCATAGTTGTAAGTTATCTGGGTTCATCAATTTGTTACCCTGACAACGGTGAGTTTATATGGATATAGTTACAAGTTGTCTAGTAGGTCGTGAGTTATTAGGTTACAGTTATATGTTATATGTACTTATATTATGTGATTATTATATGTTACATGAACTTATATTATGTGATTGGTATATGATTCTATGTTAATTGTACGAGTTTTGTTACAGTTACCAGTTCTGGTACAGTTACCAGTTTTGGTGCAGATACCAGTTCTGGTACAGTTACCAGTTTTGGTACAGATACCAGTTCTGGTACAGTTACCAGTTCTGGTACAGTTACCAGTTTTGGTACAGTTACCAGTTTTGGTACAGTTACCAGTTTTGGTACAGTTACAAGTTTTGGTACAGTTACCAGTTTTGGTACAGTTACCAGTTTTGGTACAGTTACCAGTTCTGGTACAGTTACCAGTTCTGGTACAGTTACCAGTTCTGGTACAGTTACCAGTTCTGGTACAGTTACCAGTTTTGGTACAGATACCAGTTCTGGTACAGTTACCAGTTTTGGTACAGATACCAGTTCTGGTACAGTTACCAGTTTTGGTACAGTTACCAGTTTTGGTACAGTTACCAGTTTTGGTACAGTTACCAGTTTTGGTACAGTTACCAGTTTTGGTACAGTTACCAGTTCTGGTACAGTTACCAGTTTTGGTACAGATACCAGTTCTGGTACAGTTACCAGTTTTGGTACAGATACCAGTTCTGGTACAGTTACCAGTTCTGGTACAGTTACCAGTTTTGGTACAGTTACCAGTTTTGGTACAGTTACCAGTTTTGGTACAGTTACCAGTTTTGGTACAGTTACCAGTTTTGGTACAGTTACCAGTTTTGGTACAGTTACCAGTTTTGGTACAGTTACCAGTTTTGGTACAGTTACCAGTTTTGGTACAGTTACCAGTTTTGGTACAGTTACCAGTTTTGGTACAGTTACCAGTTTTGGTACAGTTACCAGTTTTGGTACAGTTACCAGTTTTGGTACAGTTACCAGTTTTGGTACAGTTACCAGTTTTGGTACAGTTACCAGTTTTGGTACAGTTACCAGTTTTGGTACAGTTACCAGTTTTGGTACAGTTACCAGTTTTGGGACAATCACGAGTTAATAGTACAGTCTTGGATTTCGGTACAGTTAAATGTTTTAAGTGGATGTACATGTTTTGGGTGCAATTGCTAGTTTTGATAAATTAAAATTGTCGGGGTACAGCTAAAATTTACGGGAACAGTTAGATTAATATTTACTTACGTTATGCTTTAATTATAAAAAAGACAATATTTCTAAAAGAACTGTATCGGTCTGGCTGTCTTTCATTTGGCAGAGATCAGCAGGCCTTCTGACAGTGAGATACCAAACTAAGGTCATTGTGTCACCTTAAATGCCACTCCTTCCAAAAAGTGTCCGGAATGAACCCACATTAATTTCACAGTTCTCTTGAAATATTGTCTTAAACTGCCCCGCACCACCACCACCCTCTACCCGTACCCAAGAACAAGTTTACGTATATAGTATATACCAGGGGTCGGGAACCCATGGCTCGTGAGCCAGATGTGGCTCTTTTGATGGCTGCATCTGGCTCGCAGACAAATGTTCGATTATTTAAAAAAATGTTTGTTTTTAGACTTTTTGATCTACATGGTAATTGCATATCAATATTTCATCCTACAAATGAGCCAAAGTCTACTGCAGCTCAGCATCAGAAGAATTCAGAGACATAATTATTGCACTTTTAGTGTTGAAATTACACAAAATGCACACATTTAGTTGAATTTTTAGTTTTAAACATAATGTATGGCTCTCACAGAATTACTTTTCAAAATATGTGGTGTACATGGCTCTCTCAGAAAAAAGGTTCCCGACCCCTGGTATAGACCATTAAAGTTATAAAAAAAAGTTAGTAATACGATACATTTTCGGTAGCAGAAAAAGTCGAATCGATTTTTGGTACTTCGCGCCATACAAATCTTTACTTCTGCTACATACGAAATGTAGTTTAAAATGTCACCATGTCCTTGAATCATAGCCACGTTTTTGAATTATTGGTATGTGAGAAGAGGTCTTGTGTGGAGTTTGAGTGTTTGCCAAACTAGTCGTAGAAAATGTCACCAACCCATCTACGCGAAACCAAAAGGGCACGGGAAATGCTGCAAATTATCAATCTGTCTATCTAATTATTTTTTCTGTCAATCTATATATAGATTTCTATCTATCCATCTAATCACCTCTATCAATTTATTTATCGATACATTTGTCTAAAAATCTATTTATGAATATCTATATATCCATCTATCTTTTAATTTAGCTATGCATCTATATGTCTAATCATTTTATGTATCGATATATCTAACTATATTATCTATATGTATCTATATCTACCTATCTTTATCTATCTATTTTTCTCTTTATCAATATATCTATCTATCTATCTATCTATCTATCTATCTATCTATCTATCTATCTATCTATCTATCTATATATCTATTATTATCTCTCTCTATCTCTCTATGTATCTATATATGGATCCAGTATCTATCTATCTATCTATCTATCTATCTATCTATCTATCTATATCTTCCTATATTTTTGTAGCTATCTAAGTATATAACAATAGCTATATTATGTATCTGCTTTTCTATTTAAGTATCTAAATATTTCTCTATGTTTCTGTCTATGTATTTATATATTTATTATCTCTCTCTCTCTCTATATATATATATATATTGAACTATCTATTTGTATACAAATATCTCTGTGTTTACCTGCCACATCCACTGCTGTGGAAACTGGATCCAACATTGCCACTTTCCGTTGACCAACATTAGTTTATTGATAATCAACATTGGGATAGAGAACAGCAGGGCGAATCCCCAGGCGAGACCGAGCAATATCCTGATTCTGAGTCCTGGTAGAATTACAGAGAAATGGACGCAATAAATGGCGCGAACTCACAAACATAAACACAGGCCGTATTTTTGTCTTTTTGTTCGTCTGTCCTTTAGTCTATCAGTCTTTCTATCCTGCTGTCTTTATGCATGTCTTTATATGAACGCTGCTTCACCGGCCATATGGACAAGTCTTAAATATTATGCATGCATGGTGAACCTAAAGGTTTAAACGTGTACCAAAATTTCCGTTCCCATTCGTTCATTTGCTAACAAATCATATCTGTGTGCTGCGTTACTGCGTGTAAGAAAAGATGTCGAGGTTTAAATTTCATTTCATTTCCAAAAGATGTTAACGAAAGAAAACGATGAATTGTGAACGTTTAACCTTGACCTATTGAAAAGGTCAGGCCTAATTTGTTACTTACTTTATCTTTGTCTATTTGTCTGTCTGAATTTCTGTCTGTCTATCTGTCTTTCCGTCTTTCTGTCTTTCTTTCAGTTTCTCTGTCTTTCTTTCTGTCTGCATTTCTGTTTGTCTGTCTTTCTTTCAGTTTCTCTGTCTTTCTTTCTGTCTGCCTTTCCGTTTTTCTGTCTTTCTTTCAGTTTCTGTCAATCTTTCTAACTTCCATTCTGTTTATTTGTATTTCTTTTCAAATCCGACAATCTTTCTGTCTGTCTTTCTGTTTCTCTGTCTTTCTTTCAGTTTCTGTCAATCTGTCTGTCTGCCTTTCTGTTTCTCTGTCTTTTTTTCAGTTTCTGTCAATCTTTCTGTCTGCCTTTCTGTTTCTCTGTCTTTCTTTCAGTTTCTGTCAATCTGTCTGTCTGCCTTTCTGTTTCTCTGATTTCTTTCAGTTTCTGTCAATCTTTCTGTCTGCCTTTCTGTTTCTCTGTCTCTCTGTCAGTTTCTGTCAATCTGTCTGTCTGCCTTTCTGGTTCTCTGTCTTTCTTTCAGTTTCTGTCAATATGTCTGTCTTCCTTTCTGTTTCTCTGTCTTTCTTTCAGTTTCTGTCAATATGTCTGTCCGCCTTTGTTTTTCCCTGTCTTTCTTTCAGTTTCTGTCAATCTGTCTGTCTGCCTTTCTGTTTCTCTGTCTTTCTTTCAGTTTCTGTCAATTAATTTGCCTTTCTGTTTCTCTGTCTTTCTGTCAGTTTTTGTCAATCTGTCTGTCTGCCTTTCTGGTTCTCTGTCTTTCTTTCAGTTTCTGTCAATATTTCTGTCTTCCTTTCTGTTTCTCTGTCTTTCTTTCAGTTTCTGTCAATATGTCTGTCTTCCTTTCTGTTTCTCTGTCTTTCTTTCAGTTTCTGTCAATCTTTCTGTCTCTCTCTTTTTCTTTCAGTTTCTGTCAATCTGTCGGTCTGCCTTTCTGTTTCTCTGTCTTTCTTTCAGTTTCTGTCAATCTTTCTGTCTGACTTTCTGTTTCTCTCTCTTTCTTTCAGTTTCTGTCAATCTGACTGTCTGCCTTTCTGTTTTTCTGTCTTTCTTTCAGTTTCTGTCAATCTCTCTCTCTAAATTTCTTGTTATTGTACGGTTTTTCTGTAGGAATATGTTTCTATCTATTTGACTTTCTATTTATCTGTTGGTCTATTTATTGTCTGTTTTATATCTTTCCGTACATATGTCTCTATCTCTGTATGTGCATCTGTATGTCTTTCTGTCCATCAATTTATCTTTCTATTTATTTCTTCTGTATGTCTATTTACATGTCTGCATTTTTTTTTATTCATCCGCTTATAAAACTGTCTATTTTGTAACAGACACACACTCACAAACACATACATAGAAATGCTGATACCTACACACCAACAAACAAAAAAAAAGACGCACACACACATTCGCTCATCGAGATTCACAGACGTCATCAGACAGACACACACACATATTCAGAACACACACACACATATTCAGAATACACACACAGACATACACACACACAAAGGGGTACTTAAAATGTGTATAAGAATAAGAATGGGCATTTCTATAGCGCTTCTCTCCATGCTATTAAATTAGCATGCTCAGTGCGCTCTTGATGTGATTTGCAGTGGCAGATGTTTTAGCCAAAGAGAAAGGTCTTTAAGTTCTATTTAAAAGTTTCTCTTGCCTTGTATGTACTATTATATCTATATCTACTAGAAACTGGGGTAGTAAAAAAATAGATATTAGCTCAAATCACTACTATCTATTTTAATTCGTACAGATTCGAGATAACAAATGTTGATAACATTTCTAAGCTTGAAATTTAAACACCCAATATTATATTTCTGGTTTTCACATCTTAAGAAACCTGTTTTCTATTTTGATTAGAACAAAATATCATGTCATAAATAGAACATTCAAAACGTTTTATTTCATAACAGTTATTTAATATCCGAGCCTAATACGATTTTCCTCAACCCGCAAACCTCATCTGTCTATTTCGTTATCTCTTGAAATAAATCTCCCTTTTAAACACATTATTCTAGTTCTCTCCCCTATCTCTTTCATCTATCTATCTATCTATCTATCTATCTATCTATCTATCTATCTATCTATCTATCTATCTATCTATCTATCTATCTATCTATCTATCTATCTATCTATCTATCTATCTATCTATCTATCTATCTATCTATCTATCTATCTATCTATCTATCTATCAATCTTTCTCTCTCCCCCCACCTATCGCTTATTCTCATTTTCTTTCACTTTCTATATATTATTATCTTCGTCGGCATCCGTCCGTCTCCAAGAGACGATGGTGTAGCTTCACGGCAAAGGTGACCAGCTGCACCGCCGAGAGTGGCTGTGGAGGCCAACTCGGGAGTGGCAATCCCTGCCGCACTTCAGGCATTTGAAGGTGGATGGCTGTTGTAAAGGAACCTTCCGCCTCGCTCTTTTCTGGATGGCAGCTTCCATGCGCCCAGTTTCTGCGCGGGATGTGCCAAGCCTGACTGGGAGCCTCCAGGTTGGTCGGTCAGAAGCTTGGCATTCCCATGTGTCAAGGTCAATTGAGCTCTCGTTCAGGTCTCTTTTGCAAAGGTCCTTGAATCGCAGTTTTTGGCGCCCTATCTTCCGGTGGCCTTCGACCAGTTCTCCATAGAGGAGGTCTTTAGGAATGCGACCTGCATTCATCCTTTTCACATGGCCGAGCCACCTGAGGCGTTTCTCACTGAGCACAGCGTGAAGGCTGCTCATGTTGGCTCTCTCCAGCACCTCTGTGTTGGAGACCCTATCCTGCCACTTGATCTGCAGTATTCTCCGTAGGCACCTCATATGGAAGCTGTTGAGTTTCTTCTCGTGCCTCGCGTAGGTGGTCCATGACTCACAGCCATACAGGAGAGTGCTGAGTACGCAGGCGTGGTAGACGCGCAGTCTGGTCCTCTCGGTGAGGCTGGAGTTGTCCCACACTCGCTGTTTTAGTTGGGCCATGACTGTGGCTGCCCTGGCGATCCTGCTGTTGATCTCCAAGTCGATGGACTGTGAACTCGAGATAGTGGACCCGAGGTATGTGAAGTTCTCGACAGCCTCCAAGGTGTGTCCATCGATGACAATGTTTGGAGGGGTCTCCGTGCCCTGAGCCATGACGTTTGTCTTTTTCAGGCTTACAGTCAGGCCGAACTCCTTGCATGCATGGGAGAAGCAAGTGACGAGCTGCTGGAGTCCGTCTTCGGTGTGTGATGTCAAGGCTGCATCATCAGCGAAGAGCATCTCTCGAATGAGGACCTTTTTGACTTTGGTCTTGGCACGAAGACGCGCTATGTTGTAGAGCTTGCCATCAGACCTGGTGTGAATGAAAACACCCTCGCTGCAGTCCTTGAAGGCGTGTTGGAGGAGCATGGAGAAAAAGATGCCGAAGAGTGTAGGCGCGAGGACGCAGCCCTGCTTTACTCCGCTGCTGACTGGGAATTCCTTGGAGGTTGCGCCATTGTAGCAGACAGTGCTGTGCATGTTGTCGTGGAAGGACCTGACCACCGCAAGCAGATGTGGGGGACATCCGATCTTCTGCAGCAAGCTGAATAGTCCGCCTCGGCTGACCAGATCAAATGCCTTTGTGAGGTCGATGAAGGCTATATAGAGTGGCATCTGCTGTTCCTGACACTTCTCCTGGAGCTGGCGCAGTGAGAAGATCATGTCAACCGTTGATCGACCAGCCCTGAAGCCACACTGTGACTCTGGGTAGATGCGTGAAGCGAGGGCCTGCAGGCGGCTAAGGATGACGCGGGCGTACGCTTTACCAACGATACTGAGGAGGGAGATGCCCCGATAGTTGTTACAGTCACTCCTGTCACCTTTGTTTTTGTACAAAGTGATGATGTTAGCGTCTCTCATATCTTGTGGAATGTAACCCTGTTCCCAGCAAAGGCACAAGAGGTCGAGAGGTTGCTGTAGCAGGGCTGGTTTCCCGCACTTTAGTACTTCTGGTGGGATTCCGTCGCTCCCAGGTGCTTTACCGCAGGCGAGACGGTCGATGGCCTTGCTGAGCTCATCCAAAGTGGGTGGAGTGTCAAGCTCCTCCATGACCGGCAGGTCTGATATCGCTCTGAGAGCGGAGTCTGTTACAGTGTTCTGCGTTGCGTACAGTTCGAGGTAATGCTCTACCCACCTCTGCATCTGCCTTTCCGGATCGGTGATAACCTCGCCTGTTTTGGACTTGAGGGGGGCTGTCTTAGAGGGGGTTGGACCTAATGCCTTCTTGATGCCCTCGTACATCCCTCTTGCGTTGCCTGTATCGGCAGCTGTCTGAATGCTGTCACAGATATTCAGCCAGTAGGTGTTGGCACAATGACGGGCAGTCTGCTGGGCTTTGCTCCTGGCAGTCCGTAGAGCTTGTAGTGTACTGGGGCTAGGCTTAGCCTTGTAGGCCAGAAGGGCTTTCCTCTTAGCCTCAGTCACGGGTTCCATTTCCTCCCAATGGGCCTCGTACCAGTCAGCATTCTTCCGCTCTTTCTTCCCGTAAACAGTGATGGCTGCGTTGTACATGGCGTCGCGGAGGCGTGGCCACTTGGAGTTGATGGTGTCATCAGCTGTTTCCACCTTGAGGGCACCGTCGAGTATGCTAATGAGCTGTTGGGTTTTCTCGGGGTTTCTGACACAGCTGGTGTTGATGCGTGGGCGGCCCTTCTTCTTTGAGTGGTGCAACTTCTTCGGCGTTAGGCGCACCTTGCTCGCCACGAGGGCGTGGTCCGTGTCGCAGTCTGCACTATGGTAACTACGTGTGAGGAGGACACTGCCAATGTCCGCTCTTCTAGTTAGGACAAGATCAAGTTGATGCCAGTGGCGAGAGCGAGGGTGTCTCCACGACACCTGGTGTATTTCTTTGCACTTGAAGTAGGTGTTGGTCACGCACAGACCGTGATGGCACGAGAGCTCAAGCAGTCTCTGACCATTTTCATTTATCTTTCCCCTTCCAAAGTTTCCGAAGCATGTGGGCCAGGCTTTCTGGTCAGCTCCTACTCTTGCATTGAAGTCTCCAAGAAGGTAAAGGCTCTCAGTGCTGGATATCCTGGATATCGCTTCATCCAGGGCTTGGTAGAACTGATCTTTATCCTCATCGGTAGAGTGGAGGGTTGGGGCGTACACACTGAAGATATTGACTGGGCCAGAAGAGGTTGACAACCGGAGGGAGAGTAGTCTATCTGTGCCCGTTGTGGGAGGCTCTGTGGAGCTGACAAGCGTGTTTCTCACAGCAAAGCCGACGCCGTGCTGTCTGGGTTGGTCCGGAGGCTTCCCTTGCCAATAAAAGGTGTAGTTGGCTTCCCTGATGGTACCGTTGTCAGCCAGCCGGGTCTCCTGCAGAGCGGCAATGTCAACGTTGAGTCGCGAAAGTTCCCTATCAATAACGGCAGTCTTTCTTGCATCGTCTATTTGTTGGGGGTTTGGGGTGAGGCCGGGACACATGGTCCTGACGTTCCAGCTAGCAAAACGAAGAGCTGGATGCTTCTTTCTTGTTTTTGAGTTGCCTGGTGCGGTTGTTTTTTGGCCTACTTTTTGAGAGATGCCTCTCTGATCCCCACGCACCCAGTGGGGCAGGTAAGTCATGGCGAGACGACACCTAACTGGCTGGGGGCTGCCCAGCTTGAGGCGGGCGGTAGCCATCCATTGAGGTACGATGACCTCTCCCACCGTCGAAGGGGACCCCTGGCGCTCGTTTCCTTCGCCAATCGGACGAGCTTATAACCGGTAACTGCCCCCTCCCGTGTTGGGTCGGCATCTTGCGATGACGCTGGAGTGTCCTCTCCAGTTGAGCTACAGTGCCTGGGCAAAATAATATGGAGAGCCATCTGGTGCCCATGCAGCAGGCCCCCCCCTCTCCTCGCAGCTGACGGATCCAAGGGAGCGACAGAGTCGATACATCTTGGCTTCAGATGCGCTGCAGGAGTTGCCGGTGATGACGATACAAAGTCAAACCGCCTTAGGGACTACAGCTCCTGAATTTTTGTCAGGGTTTACTCCCTTAGCCTTTCCCATGAAGGGGTAAGCCGCAAGGCAGCGGTGGTTTGGAGTCAGAGTATCCTTCTCCTAGATAGGCTACCATCCAAGGTTAACGAGCCCCATCTGCCCGAAGCGACTGGTTTTGAGGCGCCAGTTGAACGCCCATGCCCCTTCTCCTGTTAGTAGAAACGGTTTTGCCGGGCTTAGTAGCTAAGCCACTCGGGAAGGCCATTAGCTGGACTTAGTTGTCAGAGACTATTTGAGACGCATGCCAGTGGGAGCATTTTATAGGAAGTGGGAGCTTATCCCCACTACCACCCCCGGCGATAACAACCTTTAAAACCATTATTATCTTACGCACAGATATTTATCTTTCCCTATCTCTTAGGTTATACCTCTCCAACTCACTTTTTCCCTCTCTCTTTGAGTGTGTCTCTCGCCCACTTCCTCTCTTCTCATTATGTACACACACACACACAAACACACACATATAAATATATATTCTAACCATCTTTCTATCTCTCTGTCTCTCTCTCTCTCTCTCTCTCTCTCACACACACGTTCATTATGTATACACACACACATATATATATATTCTAACTATATTTCTCTCTCGTTCTCTCACACACACACGTTCATTATGTATACACATATATTATATATATATATATATATATTCTAACTGTCTTTCTATCTTTCTGCCTCTCTCTCTCTCACACACACACGTTCAACGGCCAGCCTCATAATGACCAACTCACTGTCTCCACTAAAGCTGAGCGGCCTGGCTATGGCGTTGAGCCGGTCCAGGCTCAGCGCCACCAGGGCGTAGGTCGAGGCGTAGGTGACCACTCCCTGGCCGTAACGCACGACCTTGCACCCGGCGTTCCCGGCGTACCAGTCGATGGTGTTCTTCCAGACGATGTCCGTCAGTACGTTGACCAGTCCGGCTGAGAGATCTGGAAAAAGAGAAAGAGAGGGAGAAAAGTGGAGTGAGGAGGGGGTAGGGAATCGTAATCACGTGCCACGGGAGACTTATTATTTCGTCATACATTTCTCTTACACAAGACACGATCAAGATAAGATCCACCCCCCGGCCCCACATATCACTACTACTCCCCGCCCTCCCTCCCCCCAATACCAGTTTTTCCCCAGTTTCCCTATTTTCAGTGGTCTGGCTTCTGAGACTGAAGAAAATATTGATAAATTAAGTACCTCTAGTCTCTCGGTAATAAAATATTTCTAAGATGATTTAATAGGGCGAAGTAGCGTTGGTCTATGAACTAGTGGAGATTTACTGGGTTTTGGAAATGTTGTCTGTATATCTAGCTGTCTGTCTATATGAATATCTATGTATCAAATTATCTTTCTATCTATGTATCTATCTTTCTATCTCTCTATCTTTGTCTCCATCTCTCCATCTATCTTTATTTGTATCTATCTGTCTATCTGTCTATCTGTCTATCTGTCTATCTGTCTATCTGTCTATCTGTCTATCTGTCTATCTGTCTATCTGTCTATCTGTCTATCTGTCTATCTATATATCTATCTATCTATCTATCTATCTATCTATCTATCTATCTATCTATCTATCTATCTATCTATCTATCTATCTATCTATCTATCTATCTATCTATCTATCTATCTATCTATCTATCTATCTATCTATCTAGCAATCTATCTATCTATCTATTTACTTATCTATCTATCTATCTAGCAATATATCTATCTATCTATTTACTTATCTATCTATCTATCTAGCAATCTATCTATCTATCTATTTACTTATCTATCTATCTATCTAGCAATCTATCTATCTAGCTATTTACTTATCTATCTATCTATCTAGCAATCTATCTATCTATCTATTTACTTATCTATCTATCTATCTAGCAATCTATCTATCTATTTGTTTCTATATCTACATATCATTCTTTCAATCGGTCCTCTCTATCTATTCAACTTTATATCTATTCTTCTTTCAATCAATTATCTATTTATGACTCTTTCAATCTGTATATCCAATAATCTAGATATCTATCAATCAATCTATCATGTATCTTTCTAGGCTGTAAAGTATTTATTTAAGATTTAAAAACCATCTATCTAGATTATCTTAATATCGAGCTAGAATATCTTTGTATAGATCTATCTATCAATCTATGTATCATCAATCTCTATCTCTCTCTTTCAACAATATATATATATATATTGTAACAATATCTATAGATCCATGTAACTGTCTAACTATCTACATACTAACTATCCGTCAAATGTGACAAAATTTATCTCTCTGTCAATTTTGAGATGACTAAAAAATCTGAACAATTTATCCTTGACCTTAAAACATACATATGACGCAATGGAAAAGTAAATTTGATCATGATGATGACAACAACAACAAAACAAATACGCCCACTGCATGTCAATCTCTGAATACGCCCACTGCATGTCAATCTCTGAATACGCCCACTGCATGTCAATCTCTGAATACGCCCACTGCATGTCAATCTCTGAATACGCCCACTGCATGTCAATCTCTGAATACGCCCACTGCATGTCAATCTCTGAATACGCCCACTGCATGTCAATCTCTGAATACGCCCACTGCATGTCAATCTCTGAATACGCCCACTGCATGTCAATCTCTGAATACGCCCACTGCATGTCAATCTCTGAATACGCCCACTGCATGTCAATCTCTGAATACGCCCTTTGCATGTCAATCTCTGAATACGCCCACTGCATGTCAATCTCTGAATACGCCCACTGCATGTCAATCTCTGAATACGCCCACTGCATGTCAATCTCTGAATACGCCCACTGCATGTCAATCTCTGAATACGCCCACTGCATGTCAATCTCTGAATACGCCCACTGCATGTCAATCTCTGAATACGCCCACTGCATGTCAATCTCTGAATACGCCCACTGCATGTCAATCTCTGAATACGCCCACTGCATGTCAATCTCTGAATACGCCCACTGCATGTCAACCTCTGAATACGCCCACTGCATGTCAATCTCTGAATACGCCCACTGCATGTCAATCTCTGAATACGCCCACTGCATGTCAATCTCTGAATACGCCCACTGCATGTCAATCTCTGAATACGCCCACTGCATGTCAATCTCTGAATACGCCCACTGCATGTCAATCTCTGAATACGCCCACTGCATGTCAATCTCTGAATACGCCCACTGCATGTCAATCTCTGAATACGCCCACTGCATGTCAATCTCTGAATACGCCCACTGCATGTCAATCTCTGAATACGCCCACTGCATGTCAATCTCTGAATACGCCCACTGCATGTCAATCTCTGACAAAGCTTAACTCAACAACGTAATTCTATCTGTTTTGATGTCAAGATAAATATAAACAACTTGTCAAGTAACAGTGTCTAAACATTCAAATACAGGAATAGATTGTCTGATTCGTTGGTTTGATAAAAAAAAGGGGGGGGGATAATCGTGTTTTAATTTCAACGCAATAAGTGTTATAAAGAATAATTTTGAGTGAATGTCAACAGCATTACTGCCCCTGAGGATAGGATCTGATTCAACGAGATAACAAAAAATACTAATAATTAACCCTAATAATTATGTTAAGGTTTGAATAAGTCAGTACAGTAAATCCTTCATTGAACTAATATCAATAAAAAGGGTATTCAAATTTTCACCAGTATTTTATGATAGGAATATCAGTTCACATTTTTATGTTAAAAAAACTGTACGATTTTTTTAGTGAACTAAGATCACGTATTCCTGACATTATTCCTGATTTATTCTCTTAATATCCGCCTCTTAAACCCCTAACTCTCGGTTTCCAAGTCCCGGTCCCGCCTTATAAAGCAATTATAGTCCGGAATAGACCTATGCATTAAAAGTATGATATTTATTGACAAATACACATTGTTTTCTATCTTTTTGTATGAGTATTATGTGGAGAGGTAAATATTCGGCCAAGATTTAACCAAATTAACAAATTTAAATCCGTTAAAAATAAGAATAATAGTGGTTATTTACATAGCGCTTATATCCATGCTATTTTTAGCATGCTCAGTGCGCTCTATAAGATTATTACGTCCACTAGGCTCAAAAGTCCTGCAGGGCGACAAGGCTCGCTCATCGGCAGGGATTGAACTCGCGACGTGTACGGTGAACTAACCGCAGGTCCATCCGGCCTCACAATTAGCATTCTTTAACTCTAATCAATGTACATATATTATAGTGAGCCTAACCGTAAGCAAATTAGATGGTCTAGCTTTCTGCTGAACACATAATGAAAATTGTACCACTAATTGTATGTTAGCTTGTCTTATCTACTTCAATACTAATCAAATTTATTCAAACCAAATTAGACAGCAGCACTTTAATTAAGACCAAATTAGATTGCAGCACTTTAATTAAGACCAAATTAGAAGGCCTGACTGACTACTTAAATTAGAACCACCTTGACTTTCATGTTCAGCTGATGCTATTTTTATCCACTGCTCTACTTATAAAAAGGGCATATCCTAAAAATATCCACTCGAGTCGTTTGATTAGATTCCAATTTCTACATTACCATTTCGCTTACAATAAAAATTTTAAACGAATCAAATTCACGACTATCAGACTCTCGATTTTATTTTATTTTATTATCAGCCATGTCTCGTGAGATGGGAGATTTCAGTAATTGTAATACTAAACCTCTTTTGTCACATCTTCACCCTTAGACAAAGCTAAGATGTGTGTGTGGAACTCAAACGAAGAACCACTTAGATCTATATCAGAACAAATTGTATAAATCATACAGCAATTGAACTGTCCCAGTGTTTTATAGCCACACAAATGTCAGTTGGACATTTAAATGACATTTTTAATAGAGACGCCCCCAAAAACACAAACAAATTCTCCAGGCCTAGGGAGTTAATTTGAAGCTGTCATGATACATTCCTCGCAGCCAAACGGGACATTTTACATTTTTTTTAAAGGCTATTTTACATTGAAGTTAAAAAAGAAAAATGAATGAAATATATTTATCTCCCTTAAAGATCTATATGTCTGAACAAGAAGAAGAAGAAGAAGAAGGAGAAGAAGAAGAAGGAGAAGAAGAAGAAATGTTCCGCCAGTTTCAGTTTTGTCACGGTGTAGGAGAGATCTGTGTTGCCATTTATTGGCTCGGTAGATTTGATTATCTTCCCAGGATTCTCGGGTACTGGTCAAAACATGTTAAGCTCGGTGAGGACATCCGGTCTTAGAGAAACTTTTCAAGAGTTACTGAATTTATAATTTACGACAGGCATTTTTAACATTTAATTCTTAACATATCCATTTATCATCATATATTTGTTGCTGTTGGTTGTTTAAATCAGGAGTCGACAACCATTTTTTGATACTGTGCTAATGTAGGATTTCTAATTCATTCAGCGTGCCGACAGACTAAAATCGTACCCAGCTCTAGCACTCAATTTATTGTAGAAAACACTTGATTTGCTTTTTTTTCGGGGTCCTCCGTGTGCCATTGCAAGTCGTTCTGCGTGCCAAGTATTGCACGCGTGCCGAAGGTTGCCAAACCCTGGTCTAAATGAAAATTCAATATTTAAAAAAATGTGTAAATTTAAAAGAATACAGAATAATATCGGTCAAACGCTAATCGTGGTTTGATTCCAGTCTTGTATTTTTTATTAGTTTTTTTTTAAATATGTGTTTAAGCCAAGATTGTTCAGGAAACCCATTCCACGACCGGATACCACTCAGTAAGAAAAATGTATTTATGTGCGTTCGTTTTACAACCAAATTGAAATGAACGGCACGGTCGCTAAGGGACTCACCAGCGATGGCCAAGTTCAGGATGAAGATGTGCATTCTGGACTTTCTGGTCTTGGTGGCGCTGATTGCGATGACCACCAGAGTGTTTCCCAGGACGATCAGACTGAACAAGATGTAGAGAAACGTTAGCTGTTCTTCCTTAGAGAGAAAAAAAACAGTAACAAGAGACCATTAAGACACATTCTAATATGAAATGTACTCACAGGTCAGTATTTAGCAAATCTAATTTTATAGATAAGTGAAAGCTCTTTGATTTTGGCAACAACACTGTAGCTTCCGTGACCAGTCTAATGTTTTTATAGATCAGTGTTGCCTACAGACTTAAAATATATTGCTCAAAGTCTTGAATGTTTTTTTTTTTTTCAGGGTCTTCCGCGCGCCATTGAAAATCGCTCTGCGTGCCAAGTCTGGCACGTGTGCCGCTTGTTGCCGATGTCTAATTCACACTAACGCGTGTGCACCATAGTGAGTGTCTGTAGTGTAAAATGGACAGTAACTGTGTCATGCCTTTGATATGTTAATACTTACTCAACCTATAAATGTGAGCATTCAAATGTTCGTGATCTTTTCTAAACATAGTGTGCTCATTCGTAAAGTTTTCAAGATCAAAATAGAAATGGCAAAAAACAAACAAACAAACAAAAAACATACTTATTTCACTTTTAATCGTACCCACTTATTTTCAGTCATGAACTATATCTATAAATAAAACCAAAAATCAATCCTAATACACATTTAGATGTCAGATTGTTTACTTGTTTTACTATGATTTATATATGGTCTAATAATATTGAAACTAAGCACTCACTTATCGTATTTATAGACATTGTTATGGCTATTTCAAGCTTTTGTTATTAGTGTCATAGATATTGTACTATTGGGGGCTGAAAATATAGAAATAAAGCAAGAACGAGAGAGCGAGAGAAAGAAAGAGTGGGCCGGTAGAGACTGGATTGGGAAGGGTGAAAGCGCTAATGAAAGACAGAAAGAGTGGGATAAGAGATGAGGGAGGGAGGGAGGGAGGGAACGAGAACGAAAGAGAATACGAGCGAGTCAGGATTTGAGACAAAGAATGAAAGAGGTAAAAAGATAGAGAGAGTAAAATGTATTAAAAAAAAGGAGAAGGCGAGAGAAAGGGACGGAGGAAGCGCAGTATGGAGGGATAAAGATAGATAATCAGAGAGAGAGAGAGAGAGAGAGAGAGAGAGAGAGAGAGAGAGAGAGAGAGAGAGAAGGGGTTGAAAGACAGATGGAGAGTGTGAGAAATATATATACAGAGAGAACTTTATAAAACGTGATTACATCATTCAAGTCAGTGTGCAAAAAATACACACACGCATTAGACACAACAAAAAAAAAACCCAGACTCATTTGTATTTCATTAAAAAAATAAAACAGAGACATGTTAAGAGAATCAATCAAGTGTTGGAGGAAGGGGCGGTGCCTTCTGACCTCTGGGTCTCAGCACTTTTGAAAGTCCATCAGGTCTGATTGAGACTCACTACAAAACATCATAAGCAGTACGAGCGACCTGAAGATTAGAAGGTCGCGCCCATCCGTCTGGGGGACTATAGAAACTTTTCCCTATTCATTTTGAAATGATAGTCTTTTTTTTTTGTGTGGAGTTTCAATGCTACAAAATATCTCAATACACGGACAAAGATACACAAGGTGCAGAAACCTGTTATAAAATGTTTACAATGAAATGTATCTTTTCTAATCCTTTGTTGCCAGAAGACTGTGTCAAATAGAGCAGGGATCGGCAACCTTTTGTTAACAGTGTGCCAAAGCAGGGTTTCTAATTCCATTCAGCGTGCCAACAGCCTAAAGGTCACCCTGCTCTTTTCTTGTAGAAGAGGCTTCGTTTGCCTATTTGGGGGAGTCTTCCACGTGCCATTGAAAATTGCTTTGCTGCCAAGTCTGGCACTCGTGACGTAGGTTGCCGACCCCTGATATACAGTATTAGCTCGAACATTGCAACGTCAAACTCGACAACTCGACAAACAGTTTGAGAATTTCTAGGACTAGACCCGGACCACAGATGATAGAAGGAGCGTGTGTAATATACCAGATAAGATAAAGCCACATGAGCTAAACTTTATAAAATTTAGCTGCTAGCTTAACGTTATGTGAAGCTGTTTGTTAACTCATCGTTTGTTGATATATCAACAATCTCGCTTAACTAAATACACAGTGACACAATATCCGTAACAACATTACGGAAATTTGCATTACATGGCGTCATTAGCATGGGCTGTTTCTATTGAAATATAATAATAACAATAATAATGGTCATTTGTATTAGGAGACCCTCCGTACTACCACGTGTGTGGGCTTCACGCGAAAAGTTAAATACAAAATCAAACACAATTTCCCAAGGGTCGCTAAGCTAAGCGTCATCTCGCTTCCGGAATCGACCATTGAAAACGCCAAAACTTTCTTGCTTTTGTTTTAAAATACGACATTTTGTGGCTCACATTTCAACATTTTTTCGATTTATGAGCTCTTTCCTTTCTAATTGATCTTTTCGTATTTGATGCCTTCAGAAAATGTTTTCATTTAGTTAAAAAAAAATTATTTTTTTCTTTAATTTTCTATGACAACTTTATGTTTTACTAGCCGATTTGTTACCGGTTTCTTCAAAAGGCTAGAAAAATATGAAAGTCTATGATGTCGGCTTAAAACTTTACTAGAGATTTGATCACGTCGCCCCACATTTCAAACTGTGGCCTGTGAAATGAACCAATAAATAAAATTATTGAGTCAAGAAAATATAGGTTAATAATAATTTTACGGTTGAAGAATTTATGTGCAATTTATCGATCAACGCCCTCTTAATTAAATATTTATTTATTGCCCGATAAAAAAATACTTTTATACCTTTCAATCTCTCTCTCTCTCTCTCTCTCTCTCTGTTTGCCTCTTTCTCTCTCTCTCTCTCTCTGTTTGTCTCTTTCTCTCTCTTTTTCTCTCTCTCTCTCTCTCTCTGTTTGCCTCTTTCTCTCTCTCTCTCTCTCTGTTTGTCTCTTTCTCTCTCTTTTTCTCTCTCTCTCTCTCTCTCTGTTTGTCTCTTTCACTCTCTCTCTCTCTCTGTTTGTCTCTTTCTCTCTCTCTCTCTCTGTTTGTCTCTTTCTCTCTCTCTTTCTCTCTCTCTCTCTGTTTGTCTCTTTCTCTCTCTCTCTCTCTCTCTCTCTCTGTTTGTCTCTTTC
>OX421506.1:22835300-23020300 GCA_949126835.1 Anisus vortex
TTTAATTTCGAATTAAACGACAAATTATACACGTGGAATTGGCTAACTGATAACTTTAAACTTTATCCACAAGCGAAAGTAGATTGATAAGGGGAGAGAAATGTGTTCAAATGATTTTTTCCTAGTAGTTTCCCTTTTGCATAGACACAACTTTACCGATGGACTGATTGAGTCGGGTATGGATTGTTTCGAAGATGTATACGAAAACAAAAAGATAGAAACATGTGGATGGAGCGAAGGAAGAGAGAGAGAGAGGTATGAAAAAAGTGAGAAACGGAGAGAAAAAGAAACATTACGAGCGAAAGAAAAAAAAAGATAAAAAGATAAAATGAATGAAATTGATAACAAGGAGAGAGAAAGCAGGGAAGAAGGAAAGAAGCGAACGAGAGATAGAGAGACAGAATGTAATAAATTATAAGTTACCTATAAAATACACTGGACAAGCCTGCCACCTTTACTTATTTTTTAAATCTAAGGACAGTATCAATTTCGTTATGTAAGAAAATGTCTTTATTAAAACAAAAAAGAAGAAATATTGAAATCACGATATGATATTGATAAGCGAGACGAAACATTGTTTGTTATATTACTTTGATATAAATATATCTAGAGATATTTTTTGTTTATGTATGTAACGATCCACGTATCGTTTAACAAATATTTTAATGAGCTCAAAATATATTTTTTTCAATGCTAGAAATCAGAAACTGGACGTGTCTATAAAAATATATAGAGAGAGTATACAGTGATAATGACATTCTCATTAATACTTTTATAGCAAGCTTTACACGCACATGCACACACATACACACACACACACATATATATATATATAGAAACTTTAATAGATTTGGGGGGAGGGAGAACTCGGTGGTTTCCAGTTGACATCCGGTTTCGAGTGGACGCCTTCATTTTCACTGCTAAGTTTTTCTATTTATTTTCCATATTTATAAGTACGCTTTCTTCCCGAGTGGCATTCGGGCATTGAATGGGTTGCTTGAACAAACCAGGAAAACCAGTAACTTGACATCATTTAAAACATTAACAAAGATGCAAGACTAGACTCGGACACGGTTGAGCGTAGGGAGCAATAATCTTCTTTATAGAAGGAGTAATATATATATATATATATATATAATATATAAGATAACATTAGTTCTTAAAGTTGTAGACGGCAGGGGTTTCCGTGTGTGCTAACCACACAATCTCCGTGTAGGTTGCGTGCCATGGAAAGAATACTGTGTGTGTGTGTGTGAATGTGACTGGGTTCATTCATATAATCGGAAACTTTCCTCTAATCAGACCTGGTCACACACAGCCATTGCGATCACTCCCCATCTACCCTGTTCGTCACAGTTTAATGGTTGTTGTTTACAAGAAGTTAGTAAGTCAGTAAATTACCCGTAACATGTAAGAGGGAGGGGATCAAGTCTGCGTAGCGCCCAAATCCCTGCGTGATGGGATACGCCGCAAGGAAGGACACGCAAAGTAGTACAGATATCACACTATAAAGGTCTGCCAGAGAGACCGGGCTTGGCGAGACGGGTACTGTTGCGACTATTATTTCCTCCCCACCGAGTCTGGTTAGCCCAATAATGTTCTCTTTAAGTGCAAGGCGTAACATGTAAGGGTGGGAGGGGGGGGGGTCAAGTTGTCTTAACTCATGTCCGGTATGGCACACCGCTTGTTATGACCCCCTACCCCCACTAAGCACATGCACTGTACCTTTTCATACACCCCCCCCCTTGTATCATTATCGATGCGGCAATACCTCGTATACCCTGCACTTTCACCAGGCAGTACAAATACCAGACTGTCGACTGGTCGTCCAGCCACCAGGCTTGGCAAGACGTGCACTGTTGCTTCTATTCCTTCCTCCCCCACCGAGTCACGGTGTAGCGGGATCGTAAGCGCGGTAAACACACTTTCCCAACTTTGCGGCCCACTGGTACAAAAGTGCCTTCCTCATCACTCAACCTCCATGTCTATTCGGATAAACATGCCCACTTACTCTAGGTGTAATCACAAAACACAAACCTTATGCAGTGTTAAAAAACAAACAAATTAAAATCCACAACAAACCATCTCCAAATCCACCTTACGATAACAAACATCTTTGAACAAAAAAACAACAACATAGGTAAAGTACATATAAAACTTGTACTGGCCATTTAATCATCTATGATGGCTTGCCTTAAGCCATTTGTACTTGAGCAATGAACGGAAGTTTTATATATATATAAAAAAGGTAATCTAATATTATTTTAATATTCTCAAAATATAATAAATTTTTGTGTAGAAATGTAGAAAATGTTTTTGTTTTTTTGTGTTTCGAGTTTTTAATGAAATTACTTTGACTTCCAAGAAATTAGATATCAGTTTTAACGTCTTAAGGATAGTACTTCTTTTTGTTTGTTATTAGTTTGGTTATCCTTGTAAACAATATTAATACCTGCACTTTACGTCAAAATTACTTTCAGCTATGTCACCTTAACACGCGATATGCGTCATGCGTCCTGGATTATTTTGTACTGTAATATTAGTTTTTCGTTTTGTTGAAAAAACAGAACTTTCACACACACAAAGAGAATAACAGAGACACTCATATAACCGATGATACAAAAATAACAACTCAAAAGTCATATTTTTTTCTCTTTTCTCTAAAACTAGTGCTTTGACCTGATCTTTGTATCGTAGGCGTACGCTGAAAGATAAAAATGAGTTTAGCTATAGTTTATTTGAAGTTTAAAGTCATATTGAAAACATGTTGACAAAAGGTTTTAGTGTCTTAAAGCGCATCACCCTTGGCTTGTATTATTGCACCAAAAGATAGTTGCAAAACTATAGATCGTTCCCAATGGGCGTGGCTTTGGTGTTTTAATGACGTATTTGTGTAAATAGAAGCCACTATTGGTGTACAAAAATGGTGAAGTACTTCTTTATCATTCAAAATTCACATCTGAATATTGGCTATCCTACTCAAAAATAAGGAGGTAAATAGTAGTAGGCCTACTGTAGATTAATTGATTAATGTGATTAGGCCGCTAGGGCCGGCTAGACCTATTTACACTTTCAATTTCACTTTATAGGCCTACACTTTTAATGTTTCGTAGGCTAGGCTAATGGCTAAGTAGGGATGCCAAGTGATAGTGTTGGTGAACAGGCTATCTAGTCAAGTCACTAATATGCTCACATCGACTATTACCTATGTCTATGATAATAATAAAATTGCCTATTTTATTTAACATACATAATACAGCTTAAATCTTAACAAGACTTAAAACACAAAACATCATTCTAAAAAAGCTCGAGCTTATATGAAACTTTATTAATACAGCGGCCATTGTTACTTGTACACCATTACTCAAAGTAAAAAAAAATCACGTGCTTTTTGTCACGTGATTGCAAACGCCCTATATGATGCCCACCGCTGCCCGTCTGAAATAATTTTTCTTCCTTTTTTGTTAATGTCGAGAAAAACT
The DNA here is from genome assembly GCA_949126835.1 of Anisus vortex. NCBI lineage: Eukaryota > Metazoa > Mollusca > Gastropoda > Planorbidae > Anisus > Anisus vortex. The sequence continues at coordinate 22,838,783 of OX421506.1, forward strand.
TAAATAAACAACAACAACATATATATTACAATAGGCCTACTCAGAAGAACATACGGACAAAAACAATTTTCTTATCCCATGTGCAAGAACAAATGCATATAAGTATTCTTTCTTCCCTTGTGCCATCCGGGCATGAAATGGGTTGCCTGAACAAACCCTGTGTTTTATGTGTAAAGCATGTAATAATAGTTTCTATATTGTATCTGAGAATGTCTTGCTAGTTCATGTCGTTGTTTATCTAAATTTGATTTCGGCGCAGAGAGTATGCGTGTTATTTGAGAGATAGCTATTTATTATGACGCAATTATGACGTATGTTTTCTGGTACTCTCTAAAAATTTCTAGTACGCCTTTTTAATTTGCATTCGGAAAGCTTCGGGAAAATCCATTTCCAGTAGGACCTACTTTCTGTACCAAAATATATATAAAGTACGCATAGGTTTTGTTGCGATGGTGGTTGATTTATGCTTAGCTACCAGTGAAGTTGAATGTAAATTTTGTACACACGTTCAAGGATTAAATTAATTCTTCTTTGAACATACATCGAGTGGCTTGAGTTAGTTATTATAGTGATCAGGATCCTAGATTGACAACAGAGGATCCGTGGAGTCGTAACGCCAGGAAAACCAGCAACATAACATCATTTAAAACACTAATCTGAATGAACGATTAGACTCAAACCACGATTAAGCCTAGAACGCAAAAAAATCTTCTGTATATAAGGAGCGTCTGTAGCATATTTATAAGAAAAAAAAAGATAAGATGAAACAACAACAGAAATTATCTGAAATTTAATCATAGAGGGAGACGGACAGACAGACAGATAAAGTAAAATAAAAAGCTAAAAATGAATTTACTTGAAATTTTTTTTAGGCTTTTGTGCTATTTACTAACAGGTAAATAGGCCTGCATCACATGTGCGAAACATATTTTGTTCTCTCAAATAGATAGAACCATTTAGAAAAGACTAATCAATCAATTCACCTGGAAATAATTTTTATTATCCTCCCTTTTCTTTTAAATGCAATGTTTTTCTTTACTGGTATTGTTATTTGTTTTTGTTAATCGGCTGATTCTAGTTCTTCTAGTTCTCCTTTTTACAAACAACTCGGTTTTCGATTGTGTGTTTTTATTTTTTTTTAACCTTTGGATAACATTCTTGAATCATGAATACGTTGAGCGAAACATTTCCAGTGAAATGAAGTGGTTTTGGCCTCTGGCACCTAGACAGATATAATTAAACACATTCTATGACTCCCCACTCCAAACCCACGCAGATAAAAGAGTAGACCACTTCCTGCTTGACTTTCCCAAACTAACCAATCTCAGGTATGCATAATCGTTCTTCTATTGTTACCTATCATATCCAACACACTATACAGCAACATAATTCAACAGTTAAAAAGAAAGTCATATCAATCTGCTTGTTCGTCATTGAATTCAAGAGAGTTGACAATCGCCTTTAATTAAATGAAGAAGGGGAATTGGGGCTAAATTTTCAGTGGCCATTAGGCAAGGAATTTATTACAGATTTTCATAAGAACAATAAAAATCAGGTACCCTTTTCCTATCAAATATCAATGCGCTCACAAGTTTCTATGGCGACGGAATACAAAGGGGCTGTTCGGCCAGCACAATGCCCAGCAGCCTTATTTTTTTATCTCATCAGAGCGGGATACAAGCCCCAAGACACAGGAACGACTATAAGAATTCGCCAGGGTTCAAACCGGGAAATTACGGTACACCAGTCCGGCGCGCTGCTGCCGCTACCATTGACCACTGTGCACCATTAGAACAAGATCCTACATAGAAAATAAAGATATCTAACGCATGTACTTGTATTAGTGTTTTCTAAACTTGGTGCTGAAAAGTCTGCTTTATCTTTTCATGTGTCTTTTGTCTTCCATAAAGCACAATGGTATCAAAATGTTAGCGTAAGTGCCATCAAAGCGTATAACGCTTATATCCCACGTCATCTCAGTGCGCTCTATTTCTACAGTTGTGGATATTATTCAAAACGTAATGATAATTTATAAAGCTTTATCCAAAAGTCACTAAAGCATGAAATTCTAGCTTAGAAATACAACACAACAAAGATCACCCTGCTCAGATTGACAAAAGGATAAAACCATTTATTTTTCTGATATCATGTACAAGAACAAACGCATATTATTAGCTCTCTTTCTTCCTGGGTGGCATCGAATTGGTTGCCTGAATAAACCAGGACAAACACTAACTTGACTTCATTAAAAACACTAATCAAAATGCAAGACTAGACTGTGGATAAGAGTAGAACGCAATAATCGTCTGTACAGAAAGAGTGTCTGGAACTAATCAAATAATCTGAGTTTCATCGTGCTTATGGAAATCTCAAATAGACTAGACCCATCGACCAACACCCATGCTAAGAAAGATCTCCAATTCAATCCTTTTATGTGACATTTATGTTGACTTTCATTTAACCCAATTCTAAAGGTCCCGCTTATAGCAATCAATTTTTTATCTTACATATGCAATAGTCTTCTGTATGAAGTATAATAGGATCGTCCTGGAATGCATACAATAATCTGAGTGCCATCTTGCTTATGGAAATCTCAAATAGACTAGGCTAACACCCATCCTACAAAGAGTTCTCTAATGCAATGCTTTTATAAATGACATTTATGTTGATTTTCACTGAACCCAATTCTAAAGGTCCCGCCTCTAATTTTTTTCTCTTACAAATGCAAATGCAAATTCACATAGAAACACAAGGCAAATCCTCTTTAAATCCATTGTTTCTAACTAATAAGTATCTTCGTTTTAATCTTCTTTTGTAAAAAAAAACAACAAAAAACAACAAAAAACATAACGAGATGAAGTTTTACTACACTCAAACGGCAAGACCGCATTACGTATTAGTCAAGAAGAAGGTGAATTAATCCGAAAATAAAAAAAAAGAGTTTGTTTCTTTCTGCCTTACACCCACACTTCCTCTTTGTGGGCATTCATCCATCTTCATCTTTTTCTTTCCGTGAGTCTGAAGAACTGGACGAAACGGTATAATCTCGACTTATCTGATGACATGGTTCTAGACAGCGTATGGAGAGATTAGTAGAGATACAAATAAGGAAAACAACAAACCCAACAGAAGAGATTTTTCTTTACTCCCTTTATTTTAACTCGCACTGTCTGTCTGTCTGCCTGCTTGGTTGCTTGGATGTTTGTTAGCAAAACTTTGCATCGATTTTTCGACCACTTCCCGTCGTCCAATCGGGCTGAAACTTGGGCAGCAGTCTTTTCCCGACTAACAATACATTCTATCAAATTTTCAGCATCGTAGCCGTTGGAATAGTCACGAATTCCTTCAACCATTTAGCGAATCAAAGAATATATTTCACGTAAAACATGGCTGCCTCTACCGGAAAAGACGGAAGTAAATAAACTTTTCGGGGATATGTTCGTTTTTACGAAATAAATAGAATGAAAACGACACAATGTAGCCGAAACATTATAATCTGTCAAAATATAAATTATATATATACTTAGTTTACAAAGAAAGGGAGTATTATAAAAACTTTGTTTTTATGGGTTAGTTTTTTTAATGTAGAGCATTTCATTTTCTGTCACTTTTTCTGGGACTTGTTTATAATAGACACTCCTAATCTTGACCAACAACAGAAGGGACATTTTTGGTTAATAGTTAAATAACCCAAGGTATATCACATAGATAGTCTAGATATAAAAATCCTTTATATGAATTGTAGCTATGCATGGGCCTTACCATTGATTGAGGCCAACTACAAAAGAATAGTAACAACAACAAAAAGAAAAACAAATAGTAAATTAAAAAACAGAAATGAACAAAAGACATAAAACGAAGTTAATATTTGAAACTGAATTGTTGCAATTCCGGCCTTTCAGCATCAAAGGTTATTTAAGGCCTTGTTAACGTTGTCATGTTTTTCTTGTATCCATTTTTTTTCTTATATCTTTAAATTATGTAGTACAGTTGGATGTCTTTAATATAGTTTAATATATGTTTTGGTTAAATTTTGCTGAAAAGTTCATGAAGGGTTCTACAGTTATAGTTTTTATGTCGAATTTCACAATTTCCTGCATTCCAACAAACTGTTGTAAAACTGTTAAGGTAACATTGCAGAAAGTGAAGTCAATAGATCTAATATAATGATTACAAACATAATGTGAATTTTCGTTCATGTGCCTTCAATTTGGATTGTCTATTGCACAGCGGAAAGTATAATGTAAAAAAAACAAACAACATTCAGTTAAAAATTGATTTTCGCGGGTAGGAATATAGGAACTGTGGCTGACAATTTGAAAGAATGTGTTGCCCATCGCTTAATTTGTATGCGCCAAGCATACTGGTGGGTTAATGAGCCGTCACGAAGTCCGTCGTTATCCAGCCAGCCAGAAACAAAGTGTTGCAAAGTTAAAATAAAAAGATTTTTAAAGTAATAACATTTACAATTATTGATCATTGCTTTGTTGGTTACTTTTAACGTCATGTCTGTAGAATTGAAATTCTCTTCAAGCAACAGAAAATATTTTTTTCTTAGAAATAGTTTTGCTTACTATTGAACATTGTTCTTATGTCATGTATCTTGAATCTTTTCCAATAACCAAAGTTTATAACGGAATTGACCGATTGCTCTATTTTTAGAGCTTAACACTTGTTTTTTTTTCCGTGTGCAGCCAATAACACTGTCTCTAATGACTCCTAAACTTCCCTCAGGACTTCCGCTGTATACAACTTTCGATTTTAATTTTAATTTTCCATTGAAAAAATATATTGCACATTACTAAACAGGAACTTTAAAGCACGGTTCGGCAATCTTTTATTAACAGTATGCAAAACTAGGATTTCTAAATCATTCATCGTGCCAACAGCCTAAAAGTCAACCTGCTCTATTAACGAGTCTTAAATAGGCAAATTGGATGCAAATCCATTTCCGCTATATTACCGTAAACAATCGTATAATTATCATTTCGGCATGTTTCTAGTAATTTACTCTATACGTGTTAGTATCACTTTTACATGTTTCAATTGCATTGTGGAATTTCCGGTTTCATTTTGTATTGCTTACAATGGCAACCAATACGATTGCAAGCAGAGATTTATGCCTTGTTGCTGCCTTAACATTCACGGATGTTGATACATTCATTGCACTTTCAACTGCAAGTTCAGGCCTAATACAAAGAAACAAAGGCTATAAGTATTATTGTGAGGATTATGTCTTAAATATTAAAAGTGAGTATGCCAGATATCATAGCAGAAGGCAACCATTTTTTAAATTAAATTTAGCGAATAGGATCGGAAGTGAAGTTGCATCCAAAACTTAAGCATGCATAAGATATAAGACTGGTCAATTATATAGTATTTTTTTTAAAATGATAATTAATTTAACTCCTTAGCAAGACCAAGGCCAAAAACAAAGGAGATTTATAGAGAAAATCGTTAAAGCGTCTAATATTTAATACACAATTAACGTGTTTGTATTTATTTTCCTATTTTTTTTGCATGTACATCAAATACAATATTTTATTACTAAATTTTCTCATTCAATTTTAATTAATGCCTAAACATTATCATTTGTTATTGAAGATAAGGATCTAACATATGCAAATATTTATTAAATTTTGATCTCAGTTTACCTGGGAAGTACCATTTATGCGATTAGGTGTTGACAAATATGCGTCCGCATCGCATTAATGATTAGTGGTATAGTTAAGTTGTAATCATACGTACTGGGTAGTTAGTAAAAATGTTTGAAAATATACATATATATTCTTCAGTCATATAATATTTATACAATTTTCAAATACTTTTTACAGTTTGATAATTTCAAAGTTATAAATTGTAAGTCATTTATGGTTTTATGAAAGAAAAAAAACATATTAGAAATATTAGCACAAATAAAACGGGTTAATTATCTCCCTTTATTTAACCAACGTGTCCACATTTCAAGACATTTGATTCATTAGTGATGCCAAACAATGAGGCCTTAATGTTTTGTAACATAACAAATATTACCGACTAATTATTGTTTCTTTATATAAATCCAACATTATAATATTCATTAGAAGATTTAATTATTATAGTATTAAAATAATTTACGTTAAACAGTTGTTAATAATCATTTCCTTCATTAATTGTTTGTCCATTTAAGGAGTTTATATTTTAAACATTCATAATTACAGAAAATACACAATATAGTGCTATTAAATCAGTCTCTTATATTCATTAAATTAATAATACAATACAAAAAATATGTTTTAGAATTGCTTATATTTATGTTTAATTAAAGAAAATAAGCATAAAGAACTTTTTAAATGTAACATTTAAAAATTTTTAATTTTAAAATTAGTCTGTATCAATTAATGAGCGCCTTGTCTTGAATACTCTTTTCTAATTGTATAATGTCGGATACATATTTAATCACTTCTGAGTGGTCAAGTGTAGGTGACATATGTAGGTGACATATCGCACACGAAAGCTTAAAACAGCTTTCATGTGCGATAAAATCTATTCACAAGTGTAATTAAAATTTGAACCAAAAGTTGAAAGTAAAAGAGCGAATGCCTAGCAGTTGAGAATAGCAGGTGACTTTACTAAGCAGCTTCCTTCCAGATTATTTTCGCAAATGGGCATATTTGGATGCCCATTTTTTTTTTAATTGAACTTGGTGCATTATAAAATCGCTAATATCCCTCCACTTAAAAAAAGATCTACATTTAAGACGGTTGTAGTAATATCAAACCAGTTACACTTGATGTGGTATAAAAATATAAAAAAAAAAACTCCGCTTTGAGTGCTTCGATGTACTTCTGGAAAAGCCCAACTACCTATCTTAAAACATTTGCCTTAATATAGGGATGTACATGTAGTTAAATGTTTTTACATTTTACGGCAAGATATGTCAAGTTTCAATGCAAATCCATTCCAGTGGTCCTTAAATGTGTCGCTGTGTCATTCAGAAACAATCGGCTTTAACAGTCAGTTTTCCTCACTCAGAACCGGAAAATGTTAATGTTTTTTATCAATAAAAAAAAAGAAATCTTGGAGGTCTCTCGCGTGCCATTCAATGTCACTCTGCGTGCCTTAGGTTGCCGACCCTTAGTCTAGAGGACCTAGTGCGATCGGAAATTCAAAAACTAAGTGTTTTAAGTTTTGAAATAGCAGAAATATCAAAGTAACCTGTCCATCTTATTATGGTCCTTGCAACAACCAAACATGAGCTATACATTTGGAAAGCAAAATACATTATTTTAATGTCAAATATTTTTTGCTCTGTTAAGGTTTTTGGGGATGGGATCTGTCGATGATTAATGCCATGGGATTAATTTTAATTGTAAAAAATAATAGAGTTACAGCCCCTTTGTTTAAACGAAAAGTCACGTGTGTGGAATCTTGCACGTTCTCCGGGGGCATTTTTTGGCCAATTCAGGAAAATAAAACCTCATGATGCTTTTACTCCCCCGCCCACCCCCTTAACCTCCAAACAGATGTCGGGTGGGTGCCAGTGGGTGGTGGCCACGAGCGCTGGATTGATGCAAGGGCCAGCAAGAGGAACGCCAGCGCCCTGCAAGCACCCTATATCAAAAGCTCCTTAGTGCTCCCCCACAGAATAGGTATAGAACAGAATGCGCAATCCCTATATGCACAGTCACTAAAAGTGAAGCTCGGCTTCCGCCATTTGCTTTTGATTCAAGGCAGCGGTCACTAGAAACGCTTCTTTAGTAAAATGAGAAAGGCTTAATTTATGACTGATATCTACTCTTAGCTTAGCTTAGGACTAAAGCTAGGCTACTAATAATAAGTAATATGAGGTTACAACTTTCCGTTGTTTATCCTTGACGCGGTCAGGAAAGCCATGTAGTTTGACATGCTTATTTGTACGATAATCAATCGTTTTCGCATAATTGTTGCAGTTTATGACAAAGCAGCCTTTGTACCTGAAACATTAGCTTCTGGTGTTCGTAATTGTAGATTTGATGAAAACGACATTGTAAATATGCATAGCCTAAAAATATAGTTTAACCAGGGCCGCTGAATTTAAACAGTATGGCGTTGGTATTACTTCCGGAAACGACATGCAAACATCCTCTCTCATTCCCTCATCTCTCTCAGCCCCTCTCTCTATCTCTCTCACTCTCTCTTTCTCTCTCTATCTCTCTCACTCTCTCTTTCTCACTCTTTCTTTCTCACTCTCTCTCACTCTCTCTCTTTCTCATTCTCCCTATCTCTCTCTCTTCCATTCACTCATTTTTGGAAGATCCCAAATGGCGCCCTCAAACCCAATAACGCTTCATGCAACTGTACATGTTGCCAGAACCTTGAGCCGGCATTGGGTTTTAATTTCATACCTGGCGAAACCGCATACCAACACTATACACTGCGTCATTAGAGTCTGGAAAATGTAGATGTGGGGGGGGGGGGGGGGGGGGGGTTAAGGGGACGGGGTAAATGTTCCACACCTCTTCCTAGATTAAGTATTTACCTTATCTTCCACAAACCTCTCTCTCTCTCTCTCTCTCTCTCTGTCTCTCTCTCTCTCTCTCTCTCTCTCACTTGCTTGAAATCACCAAACATGTAATCACTAAACAATATATATATATTTCTGTATGTCGACTTGACATTATCGAACTTGCCCCCACCTCCTCCATCTCTCAAAGTTATGTTTGATTTATTTCTTGTTAAACTTTGTGTTTTAAAGTTAGTAATTATCAAACAAATAAATCTTTGTATCACACTAAAAGCAACATTTTGTTATCATATTTGAAATAAAAATTGAAAAAATAAAAGATATGATAAAAAAAAAAGATAATAAGAAATACATAGTGAAAAAAGAAATAGATAAAATGAAAAACAAACAAAAGAGAAAAATAAGTTTTTGATGTTTATTTTTATCCTATTGTTTTTGTTCATTGCTGGTGATATCTATAGAGACAAGAGAAAAAGTGATGCATCAGCGGTTTGTTTCTATTTCCCCAAGTGTTGGTTTATCAGCGTTTCGCTTGATAGTTAAACATTGTCCTAGGAGTTTTTCATAATGAAATTCTGTGTCCATTTTTTCCTATCTATTTATATTCTATATTGTGTTCGTTTTTGTACAAAGCTCAGACAATGATACACCACGACTTGTCTATGATTACAATAGTTTATTATGTCTGTGTAGAATGCTTATTATCTCTGAGTACAATGTTTATTGTGTTTCTGTGTGTCTAGTTGTCGTAATCCTGGCCACGGTACAATTCTTATCGAAATTCTTATTAGAAATAATGTAAAGTAAGCTTTTTGTCATATACTTGATAAATAAATAAATATAATTATAATAATAATAATAATAATAATAATAGGCTTCTTGTATAGCTTCTTGTGAAGCCGGCTGGTCCAGCGGTTAGATCACCGGACTGTCAACCAAAAACCAACTGACAGGTCGCGGGTTCTAGCCCTGCCACCGGCGGATCCCTGTCGCCCTGCAGGAGTTTTGGGCCTAGTGGACGTAATAATCTTCTACCTAGAAGGAACGTCTGTAAACTTATAAGATAAGATAAGATATAAGATAGCGCATATTCCGTTACTGTCTCGTTTCTATACTAATGTAATTTGGTATTTTGAAATCGTAAACAGGAAAACAATTAAATTCAACTTTAATTTAATATTAGAATATACCGTCAAACTTTGGACCATCGGGGTAACTTTGGACCATCGGGGTAACTTTGTACCATCGGGGTAACTTTGGACTATCGGGGTAACTTTGTACCATCGGGGTAACTTTGGACTATCGGGGTAACTTTGGACTATCGGGGTAACTTTGTACCATCGGGGTAACTTTGGACAATCGGGGTAACTTTGGACCGTCGGGGTAACTTTGGACTATCGGGGTAACTTTGTACCATCGGGGTAACTTTGGACTATCGGGGTAACTTTGGACTATCGGGGGTAACTTTGGACCAGGAAGAGAAAGTATTTATTTGCATTTTTAAAATAATTTGTAATTCTTTTAACTAGGCCAAACTTTCTAATTTGAAACTTAAATGGAAAAGAAATATTTAATGATCATTTGTTGCTACACTGCTCCATTATTTGCTAAATGCGAATCGTTTCAAGATGACCACCATTTGCATGACAGATTTGTATACGTCAAAATAAGTATAGTAAGTATATCAATATTTACAGTTTTAAATTAAGAAATGGAATGGTTAAGACTTTATGTGAAGTTTTAAAGTTTTTATTTCACCTAAGAAGGAAAATATTGGGGGGGGGGGGGGGGGGCAAAGTTATCCCAAAATTCTCCCCTATTTCGGGAGGGGAGATTTTCGAGGTAACTTTGGACCTTTAAGAATGAACCCAAAAAAATTGAAAATATGACATATGATAATGTGAATTAACATTTTTTTAAATTTTATTTATTAACTGTCAATAAAAGTAAACATAAATTATTTAAAAAATCTTAATATGCTATAAGATTTTATCCATTTAATAACAAAAGGCTATTTGTAAATATTAATTTTGACCCTATCTTTTCAGAATAAAAATGCCCCGCACTTACAAACCAAAACCAGGGGCAAGAAAGTTTGGCTCCTGTTACGAAGACATACTAATACTCAGATATATATAGATATACTCAGATATAATAAAAGTGGTCAAGACATACTTTGACAAACAAGGGAGGTCTATTTATATGTTAATTAAAAACAACTGGGCTGGTTATGGCTGGTTGGGCTTCTTTCTTATAAGTTTACAGACGTTCCTTCTAGATAGAAGATTATTACGTCCACTAGATCCAAAACTCTTGCAGGGCGACAGGAATCCGTCGGTGACAGGGATAGAACCCGCGACCTATCAGTTGGTTTTTGGTTGACAGTCCAGTGAACTAACCGCTGGACCAGCCGGCTTCACCGGCTTTATCGCTACAAGAACGAAATCAGAAAGAGAATATTGTCGAACACTTAAAAAAAGCTCCTGCATCTGACAAGTTATTAGTGACTATTTCTCAAAATTATTTTACTCCATTCAAAACATGACCGGTGAAAACATCGTCAATTACGGTTTAGCTGACAAATGGATACCGCAAATCCACGTACAAAGGCACGCAGTCTAAAAACAACTTAGAAAAATGCTCATTTTAAATTGTAATATTTCATTTTCAGTTTGCCATGTAGTTTGTTATTAAATGTTGAATGCTTGTAATATAATTTTTAACATTTTTGGTCAAATCTTTTTTTTTATTGAATTAATATTTTTGGTCCAAAGTAACCCCATGACGGGGTAACTTTGACCACCTCACAGAATATTAAAATAAAATTAAATCTCCATAATAATTGTCTTTTACTTATTTATTCCTTTTTATGTTGTTGTTCCCCCTAGTTAGAGCTATTAACATCATCAAAATAATTAAAGACTGTGTACAAATATTATTAAGTATAAAAAAAAGTGGTACAAAGTTAACCCGTTTTACCGGTGTGTAAGCCTTTCAGAAAAAAATTGATCGTTAGAGCTCCTTAAAGCAGCGTTTACAACTCTCTATGGTCAAGGCATGCAAGGTGATGGGTGGCAAAGACAATGCCCAGCTGCCTTATTTATAAACATCTACTGTCAGGTACTTATCAAAGTTGGATGGACTCGGGAACATTTTCCAGACAAGGGAACAAATCCTAGCCTTCACCAGGATTCGAGCCCAGAACCTTCGGAACGCCAGTCAGTTGAACGCGCTGCCGCTGCTCATGAGGTGGCTGGTGTAATTTTGTACACGTAGGCCTATTCAACCAGTAGCGAAAGAAGTTTTTTTCCGGTTTGGAGGGGCGGGTGAGGGTTGAACTTTTGCGTGACAAACATTTATGAACAATTTAGCACATTTAATTCTATTACATATTTATTAACACTGTCAGGGTTGGCTCAGTTCTCCCCCACGCCCCCTTTTTTTCAGTCGACCCCCCCCCCCCACTCTCATTGACTTCGCCCCTGGTTGCAACTACCCTAGATTTCGACACCATAAACATTGTTAGTCTCCCAGCCCACGGGAAGGAGGGGGGGGGGGGTTCAGCATCAAACAACGGAGAGTCTTGTATATGCCACCCACAGAGATTTAGCCGTATGCTTCAAACTGAAAGAAAAAACAAAAGTTCTACCACAGTATTTGTTTTGTTATATTCCTGCTTGTTTTTTTGTCTGCTGAAGTTCTATTTATAGCGTCAGTACACCCACACTCCCCGCCCAACTTCGTTAGCATATTTTAAAAATTAGTAAACAACGGACAAATAATGCAGACCTGGGGGTATCGGGGACATGTTAAGTGATGTTCTGGACGTCATAGCGCCCTGTGATGGAAGCCATTACTGTCAATCTCACATGTATTTCTGTTTTGTTGTTTTGTTAATTCTCTGTGTGTGTTTGTTTAACACGGGAAGCGAGGCAAAGTATGGCTGGCAGGTCAATAGTGTGGCTTGGTCGTTTTTTGTTTTGTTTGAATTAGTTTAAAATAATTAAATTATTATTATCCCGTAATGTGTATTTGCAAAATTGTTTTTTATGAGTTGGAAATTGAGTTATTAATAACTCCGCAGAATGTTTGAGAAAAAGACTATTACATTGATAGATCGTGACTTCATCATTTATGGCTCTCATTCCGCTACGTGGTGAGATCTTAGAACAAGTTTCGCAATTCTTTTAAAAACAGTGTGCTAAAGTTGCATTTCTAATTCATTCAGCGCGCCAAAAACACACTAAAGTCTAAATGTCCCTTACGTCACATACCTTACGAAAACGTAAGTACAGTAATAAATATAATTAGTAGCAGCAGATGTTGCTGATTAGTTTAAGTTTGGTTTAAAAAAAACAACGTTTTTTTCTCAATAATTCTTTTACTACAGAATTTTATGATAACCCTTTGAATTGCTCCTTGAGGTAAGTAAAGTATACTTCGGTGAAGCAGCGTTCACCAGCTTCCGTGGCCACGGCATACTATACCATTATGTGGCCAGCACAATGCCCAGCCGTCTTTAACTTTACCCCAACTAATGTCAGGTACCCAAAAGAGCTGGGTAGACTCAGGACACCTTACTGGGTAGACTCAGGACACCCTACTGGGTAGACTCAGGACACCCTACTGGGTAGACTCAGGACACCCTACTGGGTAGACTCAGGACACCCTACTGGGTAGACTCAGGACACCCTACTGGGTAGACTCAGGACACCCTACTGGGTAGACTCAGGACACCCTACTGGGTAGACTCAGGACACCCTACTGGGTAGACTCAGGACACCCTACTGGGTAGACTCAGGACACCCTACTGGGTAGACTCAGGACACCCTACTGGGTAGACTCAGGACACCCTACTGGGTAGACTCAGGACACCCTACTGGGTAGACTCAGGACACCCTACTGGGTAGACTCAGGACACCCTACTGGGTAGACTCAGGACACCCTCCAGTCCAACAGCCTGAAAGCCCTCTTGATCTTTTTTTTTTCTGGTAGAAGAGACGTGAATCGTCCTTTTTTTTCGCGATCTAGCGCGTGCCATTTAAAATAGTTCAAATCGGAAACGCCTCTTCTTAGAACAATGCTACTTTGACAAAGAAAGAAAATGGTAAGGAAAACAAAGCTAGGATGAAAACTGATTGACCAATACTTGAAATTACTCAGTCCAGCGGTTCTCACTGCCAGTTCTCTCGGCACCACACATACACAAGCCGTCTCCCCCGCGCGCCGCCCCCCATGCTGTCTCTTTTATATCCCTGGGCTGACTTCATGCATGGATTCTTTACCCCTTGGACCTTCACTCACATCATTGTTGAAACAACACTCACGTACATCTCGTTTATTTCACACACTCTTACACTTTTAATCAAGCCACTTTTCAAAACCATAATGATTCCTTCTTGATTCTTGAGGCTATACTTATTTTAAATGTTTAGTATATTCTTGTTCAGTATAAATGATTTTCATTTATTTATTTACTTTTAAAAACATTGTTTTAGAGATAGATATAGTCCAAAGTCTAGAGCCAATATTATTTGATATACTTTTGAACGTTCGAATCTTTTTGTTTTAAAACTGTTTATTGAGCTTTGGGTTAAAATTATATTTCAGGAATATGAAATCATTATATTTGTAAAAAAAAAAGTTTTTTTTACACTTGAAAATTTCATGGATAGATAATATTGTTGTTACAGTTCAGTTTATTCAGTTTATTGTTATAACGTTTACAAGAAACAAAAACAAAATCTAAATCTACATTACGAATATATACATCTGAGAGATAGAGAGAGAGAAAGAGAGAGAGAAAGAGAGAGAAAGATAGAAAAAGAGAGAGAAAAAGAGAAAGAGAAAGAGAGAGAGGAAAGAGAGAGAGAAAGAGTGTCAGAGATCGAGAGAAAGAAAGAGAGCGAGAGAGAAATAGAGAGAAAGAGAGAGAAAGAGAGAGAGAAAGAGGGAGAGAAGGAGAGAGAGAATTTAATACTATAAGCCATTTTGTCTTGTCTCATGCCTTCCATGGACTGCATACTTGTGTGAGCGCCCTACTGAGATCATTAGATGGTCTTGCAGGTTTTATCAAACGGAGTTGGGGGAGGGTTGGAAAAGGGGGGGAGAGGTTGGTAGAAAGGAAGGCGGGGGCGCAGTGAGATGGAATAATTGGGCCTGAGGTTTTAACGAGGGAGAACGGGGAGAAGAAGGATGAGATGGAGAGGGCTGGGAGAGACCTGTAGGAAATTAGTCTGGAACAAATATTATGTCAACTGGAGGGAGTTATTATAGAGAACAGAAAGCTGGGGCGGACGTTGGGGGGGGGGGGCGGCACTTGAAAATAAATAAGGGTCGGTTCTAGGGATGCTAAAAGATGAACAAACCGTACGGTTTAGAAGGATTGGCGTTTATTAATATGGGGGGGGGGGGGGGCGTGGTTGTGAAATTGGGACAAGGACAAGGCTGTGTTGGTAATTAAATCGTGAAGGCATTTGTCCCGAATGACATGTAAATAATTTGATCCTCCCCGAAAACAGGGAATTGGGAATTGTTCTTAAGATCCGGATCATCTGTACAAAAGGACGGAATTTCAAGGATAAATGTGGAAAGAAATGTTCAGTTTTTTTTTTTTTACAGATCCATCGGTCTGAGATCGTAAGAGAACTGGAACAAGGTTCAAAAGAGGTTTTAGTTTTAGGCTTGCTAGATTTTTTGTGAAGGTAGATGCCAGAAAAAGTGAAATGGATGAGGAGTACGAATTCGTGGAATAGATGAGGAGTACGAATTCGTGGAATAGATGAGGAGTACGAATTCGTGGAATAGATGAGGAGTACGAATTCGTGGAATAGATGAGGAGTACGAATTCGTGGAATAGACGAGGAGTACGAATTCGTGGAATAGATGAGGAGTACGAATTCGTGGAATAGATGAGGAGTACGTATTCGTGGAATAGATGAGGAGTACGAATTCGTGGAATAGATCAGGAGTACGAATTCGTGGAATAGACGAGGAGTACGAATTCGTGGAATAGATGAGGAGTACGAATTCGTGGAATAGATGAGGAGTACGAATTCGTGGAATAGATGAGGAACGATCTGGGCGATGTCATGAGAAAGGCTGAGAAACAAAAGGCTAAGGGGCACAATATAAAATTTTGGTTTGACCTTAAAGAATTATTCAGCACTCAGGAATTAACACACAAATACATATTGATATCCATAGCTACAGTGCAGATTTTTTTTTTCCGTTGTCACATCGCGTCTATGACCAGAAATTATTTGAGTAAAGCTGATTGATTGAAATTTTACTGACAGAAACTTCAAATGTTGACGTATCGAAAGTAGTACATGCACCAAATTGTATCTTATCTTATACACTACAGACGCTCCTTCTATAGAGAAGATTATTGCGTCCTACGCAATATAAGGTACCATAAACGTGCGTCGTGCTAAGTCTGTCGGGGGTAGAAGTAGAAAAGCCCTTGGTAAGGTTCTGACGTACCCAAAATATTATACATACCCAATCTGGTATACACACCCAAAATAGTAAACATACCCAACATGGAAAACATTCCCAAGTAATTGTTAACAAAGCCAAAATAGTATATAACCTAAAAATGCAGTACATACCATCCAGGGCTGCGGAGTCGGTAGATAAATGTTCCGACTCCGACTACACAGCCCTGATACCATCTTTCATGTACAAGACCTAAGTTAGTTTCCAATGGAATAGGGGGGGCCTTTTCTAAAGACATGTGCCCACTATTTGTAGGTAACGTATGCTATGTAGCTATTTAGGTACAACTGATTGTGAGAACCTCCTGTCGTGTGTGTTGTTTAATGTGTAGGTCAAACAGTTTTCATGCTAGCTTTGTTTTATTTCAGCATTTATTAAAGTTTCCTTTGTTTGTCAAAGGACTTTGTTGCATCTTTATGTTTATCCCGAAACGGGCTCCAATCGCCGTGAGCCTTGTAACCTCTGCTGCTTAGGCCTGGCTAGTTTGTCCCTCTACTAATAGCTGGAGTCTAGCAAAGTAGAGACGTTCGGCCCTGGCTTACGCACGATGGCTACGATGAGACTATATCAAATACCAGAAAATCCACATGAGTCGTGTGTAGAAAACGGTCTGTTGATAACGTACCTCCTCCTCCAGTAGTACAAGGACCGGATGCGAGTTGTCAAAAGTAAGACACTGGTTAAACGTATTCTCTATTCTAGAGTTGCCATCCGTCCCGATATATCGGAACCGTCACCCCGTTTCATGTAATTGTGATCTAAATAAAAAAGTAATTATATTAAATACATATTTACTTCATATCTACACCCCCATCTCAGCGTGTATCGACGAGGTCCCAGCTAGATATTGTAACCTATCTATCGCCATACGACAAGTTTCAAAGCCCACGTCCATCAGGTGAATTTGCCCTAAGTTCGAATACAACAGATTCACGTGTGACAATAATAATAAACAACTAAGCTCGCGGCTTAACCCTGACGCAATAATAAAAAATAATAAATAAACTTCAAACTTCAAAGGCAAGACAAAGAAGAAAACAACAGTCTACCATTGGCTGATCGTTAGGGTCAGGGGTTGACACGTCACGTCCGGAGAATTGTAATGGTGTGGTGAGCTTGGCGGGGAGGAGAAAAGGTTGAAAGGGAAAGAAATCCTTTCTGTTGACCGGAAATGATAGGCCCGTCACAGACCATAGTTAGATTAGTCGGTCAATATTAAATTAAGCGTCGCAGCCCTTCTCATCTCCGGCCAGGCGTGAATGTCAGCTCAAACTTCTCAGCCCACTGCACTAGAACTAGACATGAAACGAAAAAAAAGAAAACCCATAAAAACAAACTTTACTTCGAACAAAAAAAATTAAAGTCATAGAGAAAGAAAAACGTAGAAAAAGAAAGAAAAAATTAAATTCACTTTTGAAGAAAAATGTTTTTTTTATTTTCCATAGAAATAAGTTTGATTATTATGGTTTCTATTAAAATAGAATTATGGTAACACGAGTTTTTGAGGTGGTTTTATAATTATTTTTTAAAATATATTCTCCTATATTAAGTTAAAATCTCTACAGAACCGGGTTTGCTTAGTCATGAGTATGGGTAAGACCAGGGGTCGGCAACCTTTAGATAATAGAGTGCCAAAGTAGGATTTCTAATTCATTTCACGTGCCAACAGCCTAAAAGTCATACTGCAATTTTCTTGTAAAAGAAACGTAAATTGCCTTTAAGGGGGGTTTCCGCGTGCCAGGGCCTAGTCTGGCACGCTTGCCGTAGGTTGCCGACCAGGTAGTAAGACTGTTAAATGTGGGGCGTTGAAAGTTTTTACTTATTATTTTTGGTCATTAGTTCTCTTTGTGAGTTTTATTGTAGGCCAATATGATGGAATCCAGTGTTCTATGTTTGTGAAAGAACTACAGGAGGTTCTTGATGACGTCTCGGCAGTCTCGGACGCGAGGCATACATTCAGCCCTCGGTTTAAGAACGCTTCGGATTAAAAACGTTTAGGTTCGCGAAAGTGACGCCTGCTGGTCCTGCGATTACGTCACCGGACTGTCAACAAAACGGCCCGGGTTCTAGCCCTGCCGCCGACCAATCCCTGTCACCCTGTAGGAGTTTTGGGACTAGTGGACGTGATAATCTTCATTCTAGATGGAACGTCTGTAAACTTATAAGTTATATTTTGAAACCTGCATAAAAGTTAACACCCCCATGCACATGTCTGTATTCTTGTAATTTTTACCAAGAAATTGTAAACTAAGGGGCCGTCCATAAATTACGTCACACGATTTTCGCTGATTTTTTACCCCCCCCCTCCCCCCCCATGTCACACATCGTCAAAAAAAGTCAGACCCCCCCCTCAAATATGACATCACAAAATCTGCACCCCCCCCCCCCCCCCCTCGGTAAGGATTTGATGACCGAGGAAGGATATCATCCACTTTCAGACTTTGAGCTGCAAACAGAGATGGACACTTATGCGACGCTCCATCTGTTGTCCGTTCTGGAATTTTCAGACCTTCGCCTGATTGAACAACTGGTAAAGGAGGTGGACAAAATCTCTCTGTTACTACACTGAAATATGAGCTTCTTGGTTTTGAACAGCACTTTTTGTCGGTGCATTTTACAATTTGAGTTAAATATTGGCTTGCTCGTACAAAAACGTCAAACCATTTTTGATCTTTAGACAACTGTGTTCTCCATCGATCTCTAAGACTGTTGGGTCAATGAATTCTGCCACTGTTGTAAAATTATCGACTACCAACTGTGACCAAAGTTCAGCTAGAGTGTTGCCTGCAAACTGAAAATTCTTCTTTTCTAAATCAGCATCTATGGTAATACCTCTATCGCTCAAGTGACTACCATAGTGGTCATGTGGTAGGCCTAATATCAACCCAGTAAGTTCCTTACTGAGTGTCGCCATTTTCATTTCGACCCTATTAAACGAACTTCTACCTGGAGCATTGGTAGCGATTGATAAAGCATCAAAATCGTACTGAAGAAAGTGGTGGACTGCAACCTTAATAACTTTTCACTATCTTGGGTTTTCGTCTGGGCCACCATCAACTGTCGACACCAAACTTGGTTTCACCATGCGATCAATACCACTCCATGTAATGACATCAAATTCCTTGAGACTAAGCAATTTCTCTAAATCGAGTCCACGACTGAATGTTGTTGATGAAGAGTGTTTTCCAGATCTGATTGCAATGTAAGTCATTGTAAGTCGGTCCTGAATAACCAACAGCTTCTCGGTTTCCTAAACCATTGGACTGAATTTGGATTCCAGCATACACCGACGGAATTAGCTTGTGTCCTGCAGCCATAACCCAGCCATTGACAGGCAAGCTGACTCTGTATTCGACGTGCATCAGCAAAGGACTTTGCTTGTTAGCAGCAGCCAACCCGATTGGCACTCGAGCTTTATCATCTTGGCTCACAAAGCACACTTCGTTTGACCCTAGCACGGATGCCAACTCTTCCAATCGTCTTATTGTTGTCGTACAAAACAAACCGTCGATATGTTTAGCATGTCGATCATTCTGTGCTTTAATGAGCTTCACTGGGACTGTAGAGACATGACGCTGGCCTTCAAGAGATGAGCTGCACTTTGGCAAAAGAAAAAGGTAGAGTCCACTTTTACTCATTGTAAATCCGTCCATCTTTAAGTGTTCAGTGAGCTGATCTAATGTTTTTATGCTTCTGTACACATCACTTTGCCTTATTTCGGGTGATGATGATTCATGCATAGCAATATCCACAATAGTTTCCAGTAATGATGTTTGATCTTGGCCTACCAGGCTTGGCTCTGACGTTCAGAGATGCGAATAGTTCTGGATTGCTTTCAATCAGAGCATTAAATTTATTTTTAGCATTCAGACGCGTTCGCGATGTGATCATCATTTGAAAAAAGCCAAGAAACAATGCGATCATAATTTTAATGTACAATGCTTATTAATAGTAAGTAGTTGACCCGTGGACACATTGTGTCCATACAAAATATATAGAAATTAAAAGAATAATAGCGAGATCAATAATAGAGAGAAAAAAAACACAGTAAAAACCAACAATGCAAACAAAACAACAGAGTGCGGAGCAATAGAAAAAGTCGGGAAAACCCAAAGTTGGCTGTTCAACACTCTCAATGAAAGCAGAATGAAAGGGAAGCTACTCACTTTTACGTCGAGGAGCTTTTTCTTTTTTTTAAAATAATTACAGTTTTCATGTGTGCATAAATGGCATACTATTTATATAAAATCAACAAAGTCAGCAGCATACGTGATAAACTAAAATGTTTCTATTCCGAAAAGTTGCGAGTAAATGTCCATTTTTGGTTGTCTCGATCGATCAAATGGCATAGAAGTCTATGGCGCACAAACATATATTTATATATGTAAATTCATTTTCATGTGACGTCGAATATCTTAGACCCCCCCTCCCCCCCCTTGTCACACATCGTCACAAATGAGTGACCCCCCTCCCCCCCCTAATCGTGTGACGTAATTTATGGACGGCCCCTAACTAAGAAACTGCGATACCTGATTGTGGACGAGACATTCAAAACGATGCTGGCATTCTTTTGTGTTTTTGTGATGGTATTTTGTTTAAAATGTGTAACATTCTAGTAAATATTACATTTAATTTTAACATTGTCAGTGGAGCTTGGTTCAGTATTAATGAAATAAATGAATGTATTTTGTTTCTCCAGCTGCGTTGCATTTGATTTTTGTAGCGAATTCTTTTAATATAGTAGGCCTTAGCACTGTTTGACAAGAGTCCCACTTTCCCACATGCAAGGTCACAGCTTGTAAGCTTGATTTTCATTGGATATTGTTCTGTCACAATCTAGGTCAAGTTTTCATTTTAATTTATAACTTTAGTGGAGATGATAAATGGAGTGAAAAGTAAGCATATTTATTGTATTTAATTACTTGAAATTTATAATAACTGTATAGTTTGGGTAAGAAAAATACCTTCCGCAGGAAAATTAATTTGCTAGCAGTTAGACTTCAAATGTATTAATGTCGAAAACCCTTTCCAGTGCTATGCTTTAGGAACCAATAATTCATTACATTTCGCAAACTGACATTGAGCGTTTTTTATCGAATTTATATTCTAGGCTAGCATTTGTAATTTTCTATCTAAATGTAAGAGATTAGTAAAGTAAATGTCATCATGGAATACCCATAAGGTCCTTAAGGCCCCTGACGCAGCGCTCACAAGTCTCATTGGCCACAGCATACAAGAGGATGTGTGGCCAGAACAACGCCCAGCCGCATTACACATTCAGAATTACATATCTCCAACTACACTCAGGGACGAATCAAAGCTGAGCATACTCAGCGACACCATCAGGATCGGGAATAAATCTTAGCCTTTAAAAGGTTTCGAGCTCACAGATTCACAGCTGCCACTAGGAGATTAGTCCACTAGCTAAATATTATTTCCATTAGGAAGAAATCTCTATACACGCAGCATTTTACAGAATCCAATGTCAACCAGATTTCTAATTTGTTCTTAGGCTATCATTCTTTTGTTCAATACTCATGTACAATGTTCAAAGAAAGACTTTATTAAGATGGACCTCTTGCTTTCATAGTTCTTCTATAATCTATTTGATGACTCGAATGACTTCTTTTCGGAATTCCCTATTACCTTTTGTAATGTATATTTCCGTTTCATTTAATCGCTAAGACTTTTTAAAATGGAAAATTAAAATTTTAATCGAAATTTGTATACAGCGGAAGCCGTAGAAGTAATTTAAGACCGCATTATTGGCTGCGCACGAAAAAAAGAACATACGAGCTCTAAAAAATAGAGCAAGCGGTCCATCTTATTATTTCATTGCTATATTTACTTATGAACTTTAACTTTTCTTATTTTGGCTAGGAGGAATGGCACAGAAACCTTATTGTACTGACTACAAACTGTGTCAGTAGGGTCTATGATTTCTCGGACGGAACATTAGTCTGTCATCATCTAATTCTGGACAGTAAGCTAAAACTTAACATGTTCTATGGTGCTGAAAAATAAACGGAGCGATGTAAATTTTGTTAAAGCAAGATATAAAATTCTTGTCCTTTCAACTAAACTATTAATTTCATAAAGGTCTAGAATTAAGTTTAATCTGGATGATTTAAATGAAAGTAAAAATTCTTCAACCCCAACTGCACTAGTCCAGACTTATGTTTTCTCCCTCTCTTTTCTATAATGCAATAGGCGTTTGGAAATGATATTGGCAGGCCAAAGGCTCTATTACGTTTTTATATAAAAATTATTTACAAACGTTCTCTAAAAGAAAATATAAAGTAGTTTAACAGGTAATTTCTGAATACAACAATTTGAATTATGTTAATAACTGAGGATCTGAAAGAAATATACATTTCAATAATGTAGCTGTTAGGCTCTGAAAGCAATTTAATTTCAACAGCTATGGTCCAAACAATAACTTGAATTTTAAATTTAGTGCAAGATGTGAAAGCTGTAACAGCATTTCGAAATTCTCCTTAATAAACTTAATAATCTTAAATAATATATTATATAAGGATAAAGAATATCATACAGTAGAAATTGTATTATAATAGAGAAGGATGAAGATACCCCCCCCCCCCCACCACACACCATCAGTTTCAGTGGCCAGATCATTCCAGTAGAATGCCGATTAACCAGCATAACGCTTAAATCGCCCGTTGCTTTGTCCAAACATGTCCGGCATTAATCAAATGGAGCCCTGTGTCTGGCATCTCTTTTAGAACCAGGATTTGCAAGACTTTCAACAAAACACACACACACTAAAATGAAAAGGTTTTACGTGACATTTAATTTATTTTATATAGATCAGTAAGCTCTCCATTTTGATTTGTATTTTGTTCTTTTTTTTTCAATCAGCCTGATGATTTATTTTCCACCAGAGTTCACGGAATATTTACGTCTGAGGTAAAAGTACACTTGATCAAGTGATTCGGTCATCAGCGGGTGTGTGTTTTACTTTGGTGAGGCTTGTTTTTTAGTTATACTGATTGATGGTATGTACCAAGAAAGTAGTTGTTTTCTGTAACGATGGGGGCTGGAATGCTGCGATGATAGGAGGTGGGATTCTGTGACAATGAGAGATGGGATTCTGCAACGTTGGGATTCTGCCACGATGGGAGATGGGATTCTGCGACGATGGGAGCTGGGATTCTGCGACGATGGGAGCTTGGAGTCTGTGACGTTGGGATTCTGCGAACGTAAGTGCTGGGGTTCTGTGACCATGGGATTCTGCGACCATGGGATTCTGCGACCGTAAGGGCTGGGGTTCTGCTACGATTACGTTTGTTTTTTTATATCGTGGACTGTGGATTGACGCTTTGTTAGGATATTCTTCGACAATTGATCTTATTGCTCTAGGGCGAACGGATATCGTGGTTTTGTCAAGATCAGGTTGGTTTACTGGAACAACAGGGTTGAATGATGTGGACTTGTGATTGGGCATCAATATCCATGAATTATTCTGTCCTCGTCGATGTAATCGATCCTCTTCTTATGAACGTTTGTTTAAATTTTCTCTAATGTTTTTCTAAAGTTGAATTCAAGTAAAAATATAAACAACACTTTCATTTCATCTACATCATTTTGACCAAGTTCCCGTCGAACTTTTAAGTAAAATATAATTAAATATATTAATATGTACTCCACACATACATACAGAAAGACAGCCGGATATTGAGAAAATGAGAATAGGAGGGAGGGGGGAGTACAAGCTGTTAGAACCAGCGTCATTATAGCATGCTGACACTGATATAACTATATATCCACACACACATATACACCAGCAAAAAAAACACTAAACTAATTTTCCAAAAATTATTTATAGGCGTATAAATAAACGTCCTTAATCGCCCCCCCCCCCCCCGCCCCCGTCAAACTCTCATACGCCCGGTTTTAAAATATAAGACATCAAAAAATGATAGCCATTAAATACTAGGAGATGTTGGCGTAAATAAAAAGAAGCTGTAAGAACTTGTTAAAATTTCCATCACGGCTGAGCTTTAAGGAAACACACATTTTTTTTATATTTCTAGTTGAGGTGTCAGCAGCAGGCGATTCAAGTTAGTTACAAAACTAGTTATTATAAGGCTAATAATTGCTCGTTAAAACGTAGTGAACAAGAAGAAGAAATAATTGTTGGTTAGCTTTCTTGTTAGCTTGTTAGTTAGTTGGTTGTCTATCTGGTTAGTTGACTGGTTAGTAAACTGGCTAGATAGCCGGACAGTTTGCTGGTTAGGTCAATTATCTAGTTGGCTCTTTCGTTAGCTGCATGGTCATCTGGTTAGTTTTCTGGTTAACTGTTTTAGTTCACTGGATTGTTATCACTTTAGACGCAGGTTGTTAAAGAAAGCGTTATGAAGGAGAATATATATTTAAGTTTTGTATTTTCCAAGCTTACAATACATTTGTTTGTTAGAGAAAGAATTTCCCAAAACTCGTTTAATCTTTTCTTATACATTAGAGACGCTCCTTCTATAAAAAAGATTACAACGTCCTACGCTCATCCGTGGTCCGAGTCTAGTCTTGCATTTGTATTAGTGTTTTAAATGATGTTAAGTTACTGGTGTTCTTGGTTTGTTCTGGCAACCCAATT
The DNA here is from genome assembly GCA_949126835.1 of Anisus vortex. Lineage (NCBI taxonomy): Eukaryota > Metazoa > Mollusca > Gastropoda > Planorbidae > Anisus > Anisus vortex. The sequence goes on from OX421506.1 coordinate 22,863,382, forward strand.
CTATGACCGGATGCCTCTAGGAAAGAAAGAGTAAGCTTACTTATTTGCATTTGCTCTCGCATAAGGGATAAGAAAAGTGTTTTTTGTCCTTAATTTTATCTTAACATTTTAACAGGTTGTTATTGGTTTGTATTTCTAAATTAGAGTTTAATAACTTATGTATTATTACTACTTTACTCTTTGCTTTTCTGTCCTCTAGTGTTTCTAGGTTTAGTGATTTGACTAATGGTGTTACTCTTGTCACTTGTGAATATTTTATTATCATTCCAACACATAGTCAAATGATTAACTAGATTTCACAACACGATACATTATGTAAGAAGATATACAGATAGATAGATACTAAAAGGATAGATAGATAGATAGATAGATGGGCCAGCAGACGAATCGGTGAATGCATGTAGGAAGGATGACTCGATTAAATGAATCAAAAGGGGGGGGGGAGGGTTGATATATAAATCACCTGCCATTTCATCAGTTCCTCTGTGCACAGTTCTATTGCTCAACTTATATCTCGTGTGCTTACATAAGTTCCGATGTACTATGATAGGTAAACAAAATATATATTTGTCTTCTTTTAAGTACAACTCGATATCAAAGCTTGTTCATTTTCAAACATATTAATATATTCAAATTAAAAAAAAAAATGGTGGACTGGAGCAACTGACAGCCATTGCGCAGGTCATCACAGTTATTGCATCTGTTGTCTGAATCCTCCAAATCATACAATTTGAGAACGAAGAAGAAGAGTAAAAACCAAACCAATCTAAAACTGCCATAATTAACAAAAGCACCAAACTTCTGTTGCTGTTAAATCAATACAGATTTCTAATTTAAACAGACGCGAGTCCCTACTTCTTGTTCTAAAAGTCAGTGTGATTCCGATTACTTATTAAATATGTACTGTTGATCGATAGCAGATATGTAGAAGCACTTACTTTCAACGTCACATTTTATCCATAATCTAATTATCTCCCTTGAGAACCAATGGGGTAGATGAATGGATGGGTGGATCGGTGTACAGATGGATAGATAGAAGGCTGGATAGACAGATAATTAAGATATAAACAATCTTTTCAAATCTGAACGAACATCTGCGCAGCAATAGCTTTAAACACAGATGTGATCAGCATTCCATTTTCTCCTCTCCAGAGAATTATTTCCAGACAAATCATCATCATTTAAAATTAAAACGATACATTTTCTTTCATAGGCCAGTGTGCTCATGCTTAAAGCTCAATCCTAATGTAAATTTTCTTTATTTTTTTTTTAATACATTTTTTCGGTGCATTCAATTACACTTTGGCTCAAGCAATTGTAAAATGTCAGCGAAGACCTCCAAAAACGCTGCCCCTGTCCATCGGGTCACTTGATTTAAACACAACCTTCTTTTGTTTATGACACAAATCGTGTACGTTTTTTTGTTGATATTATTATTGTTGCATGTTTTTGCTGTTCACTTTTCCCACTAATTTCAATTTTTTTTAAATGAAAAACGACGTGATTGTGCTTCCATAAGATTTTGACTTTCTCTGAAAGAGAGCCTATTATGTTTCTCATTAGCTGACAATGTTTTGGGTAATTAGGCGTGGATAAAATTGGGGGGGGGGGGCTTTGGGGGTGGGGGAAGGGAATTCATCTCGTGTAATGCAGGAGGGATTATAACCTCTGCCTCTCATTCCCGCCGCTGCTCCCACTTTCATACTCCTCCTCAAATCAAAAAGAAAAATTAATAATTTGCAGCTATAGAGTCAAGAGGATGCAATACACGAAGGAGTGGAGTCGGGGTGGCGGTGCTGGGAGGCGATTACAGACTTGCGCTCAGATGAGCCGTACTGCTCAGCAAATATCATTTTCTCCTGACCAAAGTGGCGATATGATGGAGCTCTGCTTTAGGGGTGTGTCTTTTCCACTTTATAAGGCGTCCCGCCACCACAAATACCACGACCACATAAGCAGAGAACACACTTACACACACACAAAAACACACACAACCACGCAGGTCCAGTTAAAGGTTCATTTCCTCATACGAAGGGAAGTAATGCATTGGAATAGGATACACGGCCAGACTAGAGACAGGAGGCGTAAATGTAGGTTACGTCTTAGATTTGCGTCTTACACTAACCCGTCTTTCAATAAAATAGTGTACATCAGATGAAAAGTCAACATTTACGGTCATGTAGGTTTATAAGGCTAGTTACCAACTAGTAATCATGAGCGCGCCATGCAAAGGGATTATATATGTCCAGCACGATGCCCAGCCGGCTATAATTTCCTTTGGACAGTTTTAGGGGAAAAAAATCGCCCGTTAAAGCTGTATTTGAACCCAAGATCTTTGGAGTAGCATTTGGATCTCGCTTCCGTGTCCTATAATATTGTGGCCCGCTTATTAAAAGCTACAAAGTAAGGCGTCCCTATAAGTCCACATTGGTCCCACTAAGAAGGGAAGCAGGGACCACACGTTTCTGTGGCTACGGTATACAATGCGATTGTGTGGAAAAATGCTCAACCGCATTTACTTTCCCACTCAACTAGTTATGTCATCCGTAGTGCTGTTGCTATGTCCCAAGACATACTAGGGCAGGGGTCGGCAACCTTTTGCTAATTGTGTGCTAAACTAGGATTTCTAAATCATTCAGCGTGCCAACAGACTGAAGGTCAACATCCTCTATTATATTTAAGCAGGAGCAAGGGCTAAACGCAAACGAGATTTATAGAGAAAATCGTTGAAGCGTGTTTAATATTTAATTTAAAAAAAAAATAACGTGTTTGTGGTTATCCTTTTTATTTGCATTTACACAAATTACAAGATTTTATTACTAAACTTTCACACTAATTTAACATTCAAATTAATTATTGTCTTTCACATTTATGGTTAATATTTGTCTAAAAAGTAAAGGGCACGGTGGACGAGCGGCAGAGCGTTCGGGTGGCGTACACAAGGTTCTGGGTTCGAATCTTAGTGAAGGCTAATGGCATTTTTTTCCCGGTACTCGAGGGTGTCTCTGATGGTTCCCAGACTTTAGTTGGTAAAGTAAATGCGGCTAAGGCATTGTGATGACCACACAATCCCCTAGTATGCCGTGGCCACAGAAACTGGGGAACGCTGCTACACCGACCCTACACCAGGGCGACATGTATTTTACTTGACAAATTTTCTAAAATCTATTTGATTGTCGAGATGAGTCCTAATTTACATTAATTCTATTTTTATCTCTTTACTCTTTACAGAGATATTCTCTTCATTTGTTGACGACGATACCGATCCTGACGCATGATTAATGTTACGAAGAATTGATACATTATAATTATTGACACTAGGTAGTTAATGTGATGTTTAAAAGTTTAATTTAATTTAATGATGTTTAATTTCTTTAGTCGTATAATATTTATATGATTTTAACAATTTTTAATATAATTTTATAGTTATGAATTGTAAGTCATTTTATCTTTTGTAAAAGAAAAATAACATGAAACATATTAGAAATATTAGCGCAAAGAAAATGGTTTAATTATTTCCCTTTTATTAAAATTAATTTGATTCAATTATGACAGTGATGCAAATATAACTAATATTACATTTTAATTATTAATTCTTTAGATAAATAAATGTCACGCGTGCCTTGGGTTGTCGACCCCCTTTTCTAGGGCATTGTGTAGCCAGACAGTGGCCCAGACATCCTATGTATTCTAAGTGGCTAGTGAAACATAGCCCGCGATGTTCTTTGGTTCTAAAATTGCTCGAATACCTTAGAATTTCAAATACATATTGCAAGAGAGAGCGTTTCTCTTACAGACGCTCCTTCTATACAGAAGATTATTGCATCCTACGTTTTTCCGTGGGTTGTGTCTAGACTTGCAATATGATTTCGGTATTAAATGTTAAGCTGTTAATTTTCTTGAAAAGTCCAAAAAAGCCATTCTGTTCCAGAATACTATTTTTGACGAACGTAAACTTATTATTCGAATTTATGCGTTACCTGTTATCAATACTTTAATTGTCTTTCCTGGAATGAATTTTAACTAATGGTATATACTGGCTGCAAAATTTAGTATTTATGAAACTTACTGCTTTTTATAAATGGCTGTACTTTTACAACATATGATGAACCCAGCAAAAATGAAATGTACAAATGTAAAATGTAAAGTATCCCTGTCATATCAAACAGATTTATAGCGTCTGTTATGTATCAAGCTACTTGGACTGAAGGACAAGATCCTCGGGCTGTCATCCCTCAATACCTTCAAAATGTCAAACTTAGCGCTATTTCACCAGACCGCCGCGCACCGTATCTCTCAATAGTGATATTTGAAATGTTCTACTAAAACAAGAACAAATGAGAATGAATACACTTTAAGATAGAAGTAACACCACTGTCTTACTATCTTTAACTCTTGTCTTCCCCCAGTCTATGAATATGCTTAACCCTAACCCGACCCTGGTTTTACATAAAAGTACTATTTCCCATTTTTTATACGTCGTCATTTCCGTCAACGTCACGTGATGTAGGTTCACCGAGACTACGGCTATTCACCCTATAGGTCGAAAAACATAAATACTGCCAATAGTCATCAAGCTAAATACATGTTTACTTACAGTATAAGCCTACACCTAAGAAGTAAGCGTACACAATATGTCAGCTAATGCAATCAGTTATAATTATTAAATATTAGACTGAAATCTAGGCCACATTATAGTAGCTATTTACAAAAAATTGAACATTCTAGGCATGTATTCTTTCAAAATACTAAATTGATTGATATTATTGATATTATATGCCTTTACATATATTCATAACTAGAAGTCTTTAAAACATTCGTATTACAAAAAATAAATACATATTATATATGAAATATTTTAAAAAACAACATTCGCCAGTCAATTAACAGCAATATTGGTCAGTTCAGAAATAGGCCGGCACTTTGGTCAATCTGGGACATAACATAATCTATACAAAACTTGAAAGAAAAAAAACTGTAAACAATTATAAAAGCTGAAATATTTACGAAAAAAACTCTAAGTAATTCTGAAAATTGGAAAATTTACAGAAGAAAATAGGTAACAATTATGAAAACTGAAAAATTTACAGAAGAAAATAGTTAACAATTCTGAAAACTGGAAAATTAGAAATGAAATATTCTATATGTAATCAGATAAAGAATTAATACATTTTAACAATTACATTTTTCAAATAGCGAATTGAATAGAACACATTTTAATTATTCCATCAGCTCATCAAAGGAGCGGATGTATCATGTGATATAAGAAGACATTTCTCTACTTTTCTTGTCAGTGTTTTGTTTCAGGTTTGTACTTTCAGTTTGCGTAAAATAAACCTCCCCCTTTTCAACTATATCGACGACGTTCCTACCTACCTACATCCTACATATCCCGTAGTCTGTTAGACCGTTGGGGCGCCACAGATGACATGTAAACCAGCCTCCTCCACTCCTCCCGTCTCTCAGCCGTTCTCATTGCCTCGCACAGTTTTGTACCTGTCCATTCCTTGATATTATCTTCCCAACGTTTTTTTGGTCTTCCTCTCTTTCTGCCTCCTCTGGTGGTACCCTGCAGGATGGTCTTTGCAAGCCCGTTGGTTCTGGTGACGTGGCCATACCATTCCAGTTTTCTTTTCTTGGCTGTAGCCAGCAGGTCTTCATACTTTCCAATTTCCTGTTGTATTCTTTTTCTTATCGACGACGTTACACATTTTAAATTATTTATTAATCCAGATAATGAATCTTTTTTTTTCTTGAAATGCATACTTTGTTGATGACCTTGTAATGGTTTAGGTTTAACATAACACTGAGCGTATGCAAAATAAAAAAGATTTTAGAGTCACTAAAAGAAATGCACTTTTTTTTACTTGAAGTTGTTGGGAAACTCTTAAACGAAAGTCTTTGAAGTAGCTCTTAGTTAATGGGAAAACATTTTTTCAAAAGTGGAGTCGTCCTTATCAAACGTCTCACAGTTAGACTAGACACGAGAAAAAAAGGTGTGTGGCCGAGGGGTGGGGAGGGAAGAAGGGGTGTAAGTCAAAAACGTAGGTTCTCAACCTTTTTCGGCTCACCGCCCCCTTTTACAATTTCGTTCCGCTCCACCACCCCCTTTCCGCCCATCTGGACTATGGATTCCGCATTTTTTTTAGGCGGACTAAACTTTTTGTGTGATTAATTATCTTTAAAAAAACTTAAAAGGAAACATATTGTAAGAATTAATAGATAAAAAAAATTGTCTTTAATAAAAGGTTTTAATAAATCAATATTAATAAGAATCGTTGCCTGGTGTGTTGCTAGCAATTTGTCTTTTTGTTTCAATTTTGGTTGCAAAAGCCTTAGGTCTAATAATCAGTAATAACAAAACAGAGCTTGTTCGGCATCACTAGTGAATCAAATGTGGAAAAAAAAAATTTTAAAGGGAGATAATTAGCCCGTTTTATTTAAGCTAATATTTCAATTTTTTTTTCTTTTTTAAAAAATAAATGGCTTACATTTAATAACTTTGAAATGATCCAACTGTAAAAAGTATTTGAAAATAGTATAAATATTATATGACTAAAGAATTGATATGTTTATTTTTGAACATTAAAATAACTACCCAGTTTGTATGATTACTACTTATCTATACCGCTAAACATTAGTTTTTTTCAAAACAGACGGTATAAAAAAAATACAATAAGGACATCTCGGTTAAACAGATCAAAAAAATAAAATCATTAATATTAGCAGATGTTAGGGCGACAGCGATCGGTCAGCAGGTTTGACAGTCCGGTGAACCAACCATATGACCAGACGGCCGCACACAGTATTTGCACCTACTTCATCGAAAAGTCACTGCGATTCCTAATTCTTATTAATATAATAATATGTAGGCATACTGTCAAGGGAAATTAGATATTTAAGCACTTTCGTTTACATCACATTTCATCCTCCAAAAACTAATCGATTTACAAATAGCTGAGGTGTTAAAATATATCGGGTACGTTTGTACCGCCCACTTGCCCTACATCGCCCCCCAATCGCCCCCGGGAATGTAAGCGCCCCCCTAAAGCTTCTAACCGCCACCTGGGAAAGGGGGGAGGGGAGTGAATGGACACCTCAGGAGTCATCTTTCTCCTTTTTTGCCTATCTTGAGCGGCTGTCCATAGTTGAGTCAACTGCAGCCCTGTCCAACAATCTTTTTAAATTGTCGAACCAGCATTCCCACTGTCGGCCTCTCCGATGTCAATATTCTACCGTGTTTTAGGGCAGGTCATTTCGCCTCATTTTTTTTTGTCATAATGATAACCTTATGACAACAATCAATGTGTTGTAAAACTATTGTAAAACTTCTGTAAATACACTGTAAAAGGGTGTATAATTACAAAATGTAAATAAGTAAACACCAGAAAGCAAAGTGTTTATATTCTGTAAATGCGTAGTACAATAATGATAAATGTATCCAATAAAGATATAATTTAAGCCATAATATATTATAATTTATACAGTGGTGCAGCTTTCATATCGTTTGGATCGTCTAACTGGAGGTCTCAGAGTCAACTCCATGATGTGTACCTAACATTTCTCTTTCGGAAAAAGAAACGGCGGCTGAGCAGTTTGCTGGCTACACAATCATATACACAACTACAGAAACTGGTGAACGCTGTATTCATTAGTCCCACAGACCAGCGAAATTTATTAGGGAAATCCTTCTTTATTTGCATATTAAGTTTCTGACAAGGTAAAGCTAGCGTTGTTTCAAAAATTCGACACGTCTTATGTGAATGACCCTTATTGTGGCACGCTGATTTTTTTCTACGATTGACATAAAAAGGGAAACAGTTAAAAAGTAAGTCAAGAGATAGTTGAAATATTTCTTAATGACTTCCCTTTGAGCATTTTACAAGACAAGTAAGGACAAGAAAGGAGTAAATGAAAAAAAAATCGTCTCTTTCAAATTATTTCAAGATGGCGCTAAAGATGTCGTAGAGATTCTGAAAATGCTGTGTTCACAAGTTTGGTAATATCTATATTTAGAGATACAACACAATAACACATTTTTGCAAATTCCCAGGAAAACATGAGGATAAAAACACTTTCCTTATTCCTCATGCGAGTACACATGTTAGTACTCTTTCCTCCCGGGTGGCATCCGGGTTTGGAATGGGTTGCTTGAACAAACCAGGAAAACCAGTAAACTTAACGTCATTTAAAACACTAATAAAAATGCAAGACTAGACTTGGAATATGGAAGAGCGTAGGATGCAATAATCTTCTTTATAAAAGGAGCGTCTGTAATAAAATATAAGATAAGTAAAAGGTTATAAGATATAATTTTGGGGAGATAAATAAAGTACGAGAGAGAGAGAGAGAGAGAGAGAGAGAGAGAGAGAGAGCAAGACAGAGAAAGCGAATGAGAGAGCAATAGTGAATGAGAGAGAAAGAGAGAAGAAGACCATTAGAGAGAGAGAGAGAGACTGTGAGAGATAGAGAGCAGTACAGAGACAGAGAGAGAGAGATATTTGGAAATAGAATAACTGAGAGAGTGCGAGAGATCGAGAGAAACAGATCTAGAGAGATAAAAAATTAAGATGAAAAGAAATCAAAAGTTAGAGAAAGATTTGAAATTAAGAAAGAGAAAGAGAAAAAAAGAGAGAAAGAGAAAAAGAGAGAAAGAGAAAGAGAGAGAGTGAGAAAGAGAGAAAGAGAGAGAAAGAGAGAAAGAGAGAGAAAGAGAGAAAGAGAGAGTGAGAAAGAGAAAAAGAGAGAAAGAGAAAGAAAATAAGAGAGTGAGAAAGAGAGAAAGAGTGAGTGAGAAAGAGAGAAAGAGAAAGAGAGAAAGAAAATAAGAGAAAGAGAGAAAAAAAGAAAGAAAGAGAGAAAGAGTGAAAGAGAAAGAGAGAAAGAGAAAGATAGAAAGAGAGAAAGAGAGAGTGAGAAAGAGAGAAAGAAAATAAGAGAAAGAGAGAAAGAAAGAAAGAAGGAGAGAAAGAGTGAGAGAGAAAGAGAGAAAGAGAAAGAGAAAGAGAAAGAGAAAAAGAGAAAGAGAAAGAGAGAAGGAGAGTGAGAAAGAAAGAAAATAAGAGAAAGAGAGAAAGAGAGAGTGAGAAAGAGAGAAAAAGAGAGAGTGAGAGGGGTTAATCAGTTAATCAAGAGAACTAGTTTTAGATTATGCACAGTTATGGAACTAGTAAATAATACTATAGGAAATGTAACCTGAAAGTCCATTATTTTCTGAAGATTTCCAGTGTTTCTACAAAATTCCCAGGATTTTGTTAACGGTATTTTCTGTCAAGCCAAACTACACTATAAAAATTCATCCATGCTTTAACGTCTGCTCATCCAGTTTCTGCCATCTCATGTAATTTTTCTGTTCGTTAGTTCGTTCATGACACAACCCCCCCCCCTCCCCCCCCCCCCCCAATTCTCTCCAATACGTAAAATAGCTTGTCAAAACCATAAACGATTTGAAAGATCTATAAATTTTCTTCTTGCTGACGTCAACTCATCAGATTTTTATTCTCATAAAAAAACATTTCCTTCAGAGATTTATATTTTACGACCCCCATTTTTTATACATATATTTTTTTCAAGATCCTCTGCTGAAGATTTTAAAGATTTTATATAGGCCCTATATGTTTTTTAATATAATAAATTTTGTTTCTTTTTTTTGCAGAGAAGAAAAAAAAGAGACACCCAATTTTTCATTTACTGAGCGCAATCCTTTGGAAATTACCGAAGCAAGCGATCAACGGGAATTACCGTTCGTCGTAACTTGGCCACAATGTTGGAAAGAAAATCGTCAATAGCTCAAATAGAAGAGCTGATTGGCCAACTAACTCTTGCTCTAGATATTATGCCCTCTGTTGCCCCGGGTGTAAGGATTTCTTGTTCTTTCTCGTTGTATAATGAGTTTCTGTTATATAATGATGCACAGGCTTGGCGTTTTGACCGATATGTAAATAATTCCGTATCAATAAGCCGGCAATATGTAATTGAAGGATCGATGAGGCGTGAAGATCGATGAGGCGTGAAGCGTGGAAGTGCCTTGTTACATTGTAGGCGTTTAGAGAAAGGTCCAACTCTGAGTAGAAGACTATTTTATTGACAAAATTAAGTTTTTTATAAGTAGGTAAGTAACTGAGACGCTTGCTGAAAATTCGATGGTCAGAAACACTTTAAAAAAACAGTCAAAAACCCATCGACAACAGCATCAAAAGCCGTAAATGGAAGTGGATTGGACACACTTTGAGAAGACCAGAAGACAGTGTGGCAAGACAAGCAATTGACTGGAATCCCCAGGGCAAAAGGAAAGTAGGCAGATCCAGGCAAACTTGGAGGAGGTCGGTCGTAGGTGAGGCAAAGGCTGTTGGCATCACATGGACACAAATTAAGGGAGCTGATAGAAAAGTGTAGTTGCGGCCCCATGCTCCTATGGGGATATACAGGATTATGTCAAATCAAGTAACACTTTCAGACCTATTCGTTCCATTGGCTGCTTTCACAAGCCTCTCTGGATACAACATACAAGGGATGTAAGGCCACCATAAAGCCTAACCGAACATTTTCTCGGACTCTCGCCGCTGCCGGATATCCCGTTTTTTTATGTTGGCATTATTGGCCTCGTCAAAGAATACGCAAATTTGAGTTATAATTAATACAATTAAACTATTTATCAAACTTTTATAATACATTCAGTGGGCTTGATCAGTTTTATTAAAGAAACACAAAAAAAGTGCTTTTGTTGTCAGTAAAAGTGTAACGGGACAAGTGTGTGTAGGAGGGGGTAGGGCTGAGGGTTATTTAGAAGAAAGTAAGGAATGAATTTATGATAGAAAGACTTCTACTCGGTTCGTACCCGGATTCGGCAAATAATACGTTAAAATCCTAGGGTTCGGAACTTGGTTGAAAGAATTTTCTTAATTAAGCCCTCATTCGACCTCGAGTCCTTCCGAATCTCAATCACTCACACTAGCTCTAAACCAACATGCCATATTGAATTTTTTGACACGACAAAATATATAGATTTTTTTCTGGGGTTATCATACATTTATAGTTCTTCTTTCATCTTATTGGATTACCTTGAACTTGACCGACTTATCCCGGAAATGTGACTCTCAGAATTCTTGTACTCCGGAACCAACAGATGGTATTCACTGCGGAACTTCCCGTTGAATACGCGTGTCCTTGCATTCATTTCTGCCGGCGGTACTGGCTTAAAGACACCCATTACAGAGAACCCCGGTGAACTAAGGAGGGGGGTCCGGTATAACGAGGTAGGGCAAATCAATAGCTGTCAATCACGGAGGAAATACGGTGAGTAGTGTATCTAGGAAAAGGGGCACGATGCACTGTGACCTATGACCTTTAGTATGGGTTAGTACACACACACACACTTCGCCTTACTTTTCTTTTTCTCTCTCTATATATATACTAATATAAATAATATAAGGAGACAGATAAACAGATAAGCAAATATATAGATAGAAATACACACAAATCGATCCACTATGGAAAGTAAGTAGGTAGGTAATAAATAAGATAGGAGGATTGATATATTTATGATAAATTGACAGACATGTTGATAGTGCGACAGATAATAATAATAATAATGATGACATTTGTATAGCACTACCAACAAACATAATGGAAGCTCAGAGCGCATTTAACATAACAACTAAGAACACGGATACAATCTATAGGCCGAGAGATACAAAACTAAATAATGATTCAAAACTTTACAAACATAGAACAAATCAAACAATTAAAAAACTAATATAAAAAAAATGGCCGACCTAACATATTGGTAAGACAGTGAGGCTCTAAAGCATTTTAACTAAGATAAATATTGAAATAATGAAATAGATAAACGGATTGATAGACAGACATGTTAATAAGATAGTAAGATACCTATTAGCAATTCAGCTATAAATGCGTGTATGTTGTACTATAAATGTAAATGTTATAATTCATGTCCCATTAGCCAATGTAGAGTATTAGCTTTAGTTGCAAATAATGAATACATGTCTGAAAGTCCTACGATATTTACTAATAATTATTATTCGTGTGTAAGCTTCAGCCATCATGTCAAATTTAAATGAAATTGAAAATTGAAAGACAACGAAGAAAATTAAATAATTACTGGAAACTTATGCAGAAAACAAAGCTTGGGAAATATAGATCAAGCTAAATGTGTGTAGTTTGATTGTATAGTAAAGGCGTATTTTCACATCAAATCTGGATATAGGCTAATTTAGGGTTAGGTAAATGTGAAACAGAGGGCAAGGTGAACGCATCCTGGTGGATGGTAGGATTTTTTCTAGGGTCTGGAGGGTGTCCCTGAATCTACCCAGCTCTGATGGGCACCTGACTTTAGTTAGGGTAAAGAAAAGGCGGCTGGGGCATCGTGCTGGCCACACAATCACCTAGTATGTCGTGGCCACAGAAACTGGTGAACGCTGCTTCACCGGCCAATTTGGTCCGACGAGATACTTTATGTCGTTAATATGTCAAAGTTAATAAACCTTTATTCATCAATGTCTTATTATACTGTATTACTTCAGAATATTCTACTTCGACAACGAAATACACATTTACAGTGGTATTAAGTTGATAAAAAAAACATGTCTGCTACCAGGCCTCCATGGATCCGTTTAGTCCGACGGGATACTTTTTGTTTTTACTTTATAATGTAACAAATTCAAATAAACAAAAGAATGATTGTTGAGACTCATATCTTAACTCTTCCCGTACCGACCTACTTCTATCTATGCTGCATTCAGTTCCGCTATATACGCGCCCGGGACTGTAAGGGTTAAGCAATAGGCCTTTGATTTTTACGAAAGAATGACACTCAGTGTCAGATTGGTCTATTAAATATGTAGGTCAATGGGCGGATTTATAGATGCTTACATTGTCAAAATTGTATCTTAGGGTTAGGATAAGACAACAACAACAACCCAGCAACAATAACTTTATAATTATAATACAGGTCGGCATATTAAATAAAAATAGAGTACCTAAGCGGCTTAAGAGACGTTATGCCCGAAAATGGACATTTTTGGGCACTAAAAATAATAATGCTTGAAATTGGTTTGATTAGATCTCTTGATGTCTGTATGTGTGTATGTCTATTTACATGGAAGCAGACGGCGCATATACACGTGTGTCTGTGTATGTGTGCTCGTGTTCAACTATATCTGTGTCATATAATATGTCAAAGTCGCACTGGGATAAAAAAACAAAAAGCATTAGTAAAGAAAAGACGAGAGTCGGTCGAGTGAAAAAAAAAGGGTTTGGCGGGGAGGAGTTCTTAAGATATGATCATTTCATCAAGAGAAGGAAATTTGATTTGCCGATGCTGGAATAGGGAAATGTAGGGAATGGCCGCCAATTTTGGCAATACATTCATAAAACCGAAGAGGCCGCCATATTCTAGAAGAGCCTTATTCCCTTCCCATCATCCCCATCCACACACACACACACAAAAAGGAAAATATTACGATTGGCAAAATTCTGAGACGATTTCTATTTCATCCTAGAGGAAAATAAAACCGTAAATCGATTCGGTTCTTTTGACAAAATCTTGTTGTGGTTGCATTACAGCTTGGTGAAGATAAATATCATCAAACAAGCAACAAATTGCAAGAATTGTTGATGCTAGAATATGCTAGCTCTGATACAAAACTGTGTGCTAGATATCAATACAGACAAATATAGCTAGAATCAGTGGCGTAGCTAGAGAAGAGGGAGGGGGGTCCAAACTTGAAAGTCCCCCCCGGGCCCTTACTTGAGGGGGGCCCCCCAAAGGAGTGTCCCAATTGTTTTTTTTCTCATGTCATAATGTCGAATGTCAAAATGCACCAGCTCAATACCATTTCTGGGTTTTTAATATAATTCAATGTAAAAATGACTGAACTATTGACATCTGCTCAAGATAGCTAAAAAATGGAGAAAGATGACTGCTGAGGTGTCCATTCGCCCCCCCCCCCCCAATGACCACAACGGTCAAGGGGCTGATGATGATGATGAGAACTATAAAACAGGGTAGGCCACCTTGTGATTACGGTAAGATATTTCTAATTCAATGAGCGCGCCAGCATCCTACAAATGACTTCTCTCTAACATAGTCATTTCGGGCATCTTCCGAGAGCCGTTGAAAATCGCTCTGCGTGTCATGTGTGCCCGTAGGCTGCCGACCCATGCTCTAAAGTCTTGGCAAATGATCTCCAATTTAGTGAGATTAAAGGCACGAGACTGGTCCTGCGCTTAGTACTTTGGACTAGTGAATACAACGACCTGTGTTTCTACTCTGCCGCCGACCAATAATTCCGCCCGCCCCGCAGAACGTTTGGGCGAAGGACGTAGGTACCTTATAAGACGCAAAAGGACGCAATAATCTTCTTTATAGAAGGAGCGTCTTCTATAATGTAGAAGATAAGTAAAGTACCTTTCGGACCAAACTGATCATAGGGCTGGTGAAGCAGCGTTTACCAGTTTCTGTGCCCACGGCATACTAGGTGATGAGTTGTTGTCACTAGTCGCTTAACAGGCAGCAATGAAACCTCTTGCAGTTTTTCTCATTTTTGGACTGTTTTATTCAAAATTTATTCCTGGATTGTTAGATAATGTTGTGTATGAAAGTTTCCTGGAAATATAGATATTATTTACTTTGAAAAAGACTAATAATTGATGGACCTCTTCTGTGGTTTTCCATACTGGCTTCTATTTTAATATAGGCTACCAGTGACTTGGCCTATTTTCAATGTTAGCAGCTGAGCTTTGTTGTCATAACAAACTCATCTGTGGCTCTCAAGTAGTAGTATGTAGGACACTGTGAAGTGATGCGTAGCAATTTTTAGGCCCACAAACATTGTTATAGTACTTAAAATGCACCCTCTTCACTACTTAACTACTACACTGCGTCAGTTGTGTACCCCTGTAAAAAAATCTCCTGAGCAGTACAGTACTTATGCAATGCAGACAATTTGGCTTAGTAAAAAAGAAAACCTCAAGAGGATTTCGGGGAGGAAAGAGGAAAAAAGGTGTTGGCCACTCTAAGAAGATATTACATCAGAAAACTGGCTTTCTTACAATTGGCCTCTTAAATGTACGGTCATCAATAAAGAAAGCCTTGCTAATTAATGACCTGATCATAGAGAAGTCACTTGACATCCTCGTCATAACGGAGACATGGCTTCACGAGGGTGGTGATGAACCGGCAATTAGGGACATGACTCCTGCTGGCTATGTTTTCTTCCACCGTCCTAGGTCGTCTGGTCAGAGTGGTGGGGGGTTGGCTGTGATACACCGATCCTCTATTACGGTAAGGCTATGTAAAGTGATCACATTCACTTCGTTTGAATGCCTAAACTTTACAATTTCACACGGCAAACTCACGGTGCGAACTGTTGCTCTCTACAGACCACCGCCTTCTGCCACAAATAAACTGAAGGATAGCATGTTTCATGAAGACTTTGGAACGCTTGTGTCCTCCATCAGCAACAAAAATCTTCTCATTATCGGGGATTTTAATTTTCACTGGGATATTCAAGACAATAGGCAAACGTGTCTGCTTGCACAGCTGTTTGACTCTGCTGACTTAGTGCAGCATGTTGTCGAACCAACTCACAGAGATGGTCATATCTTGGACTGGGCTATATCAAGATCGGACAAAGCGATATTTGTTCGCGGTCAGTGACTGTTGATGACCTACTCTTGTCAGATCACTTCCTTGTATCGCTAACTATAAATATGATTAAGCCTGTTGCTCAAAAGTTACAAATTCAGGCGAGGAATTTAAAGAGGATGGATATTAATTCTTTCCGTAAGGACCTGTCTGAGTCTAAGTTAGTGATGTCACCACCAGATGATGTGGAACAGCTAGTCCTCTTGTACAATCATACTCTCTCATCTCTGTTGGATACATACGCCCCAGTGACAGAAAAGTTTGTTAGAGACAGACCTGATTCCTTTTGGTTTACCCCCTCAGTTCGGAAAGCTAAGTTGGCCCGGCGTATAGCTGAGAAGCGCTGGAGAAGAAGTGGCATCGAGGTGGACAAACAAATGTTTCGGAAGGCAAGAAACAAGTTTGCACAAGAAATCAGGCATGCGAAGTCTGAGCATGTTCAGGCTGTTCTAAAGGCTGCTGGCACCGACTCTCGCAAGATGTTTTCCGTGGTGAATGACCTTCTCGGGAAGAAATCGGCACCCCTTGTTTTGCCTGACCTGAGCAGCGAGCTAGCTGCAGCAACACTGTGCAACTACTTCAATGACAAAGTTGAAACAATCAAACAAAGCTTTGAAGAACGTTGTAATTTGTCTGCAGTGGAAAATGTCTTTGTAGGCACCCCTCTAGAAGAACTATTTCCAGTTTCCCATGAGCAGCTGAGTCATCTCATCATGTCATCCAAACCTACCTATTCCATTGTTGATCCCATTCCAACCAAGATTGTGTTGGATTGTCTGAGTGTTCTGCTTCCTGTATTGGTACGCATTGTGAATAGTAGCCTTCAATCTGCAACAGTCCCACGCCTCTTTAAGGCTGCGGTCATAAAGCCCCTGCTTAAGAAAAATGGCATGGACCCAAATGATTGCAAGAGTTTTCGCCCTGTCTCTAACCTCTCCTATGTATCTAAACTTCTGGAGAGAGTTGTGTCTCAGCAGCTTGTACAGCATCTTAACAGTCATAACCTGCTTGATAAGTTTCAATCAGCCTATCGACCTGGTCACAGCTGTGAGACAGCCTTACTCCGTGTCCTGAGTGATGTTCTGTGTAGTGCTGATCGAGGTGATCTGACACTCTTAGTCCTGCTGGATCTCAGTGCTGCCTTCGATGTAATCGACCATGAGGTTCTTCTGTCGAGGCTTCAAAATGAGGCGGGCATCTCTGGAACTGCACTTCGTTGGTTTAATTCCTATCTGGAGGGTAGGACGCAGCGTGTTGTTGTTAATCAGGCCTCATCACGGGACACGCCTCTTACCTGTGGAGTACCGCAGGGCTCGGTTTTAGGGCCTATCCTGTTCTCTTTGTACACTAGTCAGCTGGGCAGAATTGTTGAAAATCATGGAATTTCCCGGAAAACGTTTGCCGACGACACAGAACTGTACAAGAGCTTCAAGCCTGATCCTTCTGCTTGCGGTGATGCTATTCGGGCTGTGGAAGACTGCTGTCTTACAGTAAAATCATGGATGGCAGCAAACAGACTCAAGTTAAATGATGAAAAGACAGAGGCAATTCTGTGTGGTTCTAACACCAGTCTAAGAAAGGTCGATATTGAATCAATCAAAGTTGGTGTCTCGGATATCCCCTTGTCCAACACTGTTAGAGACCTTGGGTTTTTTATTGACCATAAGCTTACAATGGTTCCGCACATTGGTACTGTGGTAAGGGCTTGTTTCTTTCATCTACGCGCCCTGGGTCAGCTGCGTCCTCAACTTAATAAGAGAACAGCTAATGCCGTAGCAGTCTCTCTAATTCAATCACGGCTGGATTATTGTAATAGCTGTCTGTGGGGTCTGCCCCAGAACCAGCTCCAAAGACTCCAGAAAGTACAGAACACTGCGGCACGCATTGTATCAGGGATTAAGAAGTCGGACCACATAACCCCAGTTCTTAAAGATCTCCACTGGCTCCCTGTAACCAAGCGCATTGACCATACAATTCTGTCACTTGCCTATAGCTGTATGGAAGGCACTGCCCCTCACTATCTTCAAGAACTTGTTCCCAAGCATGTGTCCACTAAGGGGCTGCGCTCTTCATCCCAGTCACTACTCAAAGTACCCAGTGTGGACGGTCATAAAAAGAAGTCATTTGGTGTACGCTCTTTCGAGTCAGCAGCGCCTTTTTTATGGAATAAATTGCCTCAGACATTGAGGGATTCCAGAAAAAAAGAGTCATTCAAGAGAAGTTTAAAGACCTTCCTCTTCAACTAGGCGTATAGTTTTTTGTTTTGTTTTTAGCACATCCACAACTGAAACGTGGAACCAGAGCGCACTGAGCATGCTAACATAGCATGGATAGGCGCGCTATATAAATCATCATCATCATCATCATGTATAGGCAGCACAATGTACATCCGCATTTACTTTAGCCCAAATAGTATCAGGTACCCATCAGAGCTGGGTACACTCAGAGCACCCTCGTCCAGGGAAAAAAATCCTAGCCCGCACCAAAATTCAAAGTTAATTCGAACCCAGAGCTTTTGGATCGCCAGTCGAACGCGCTGCCAATTGGCCACCGCGCACCAATGTATAAGATACGATAGGACTAAAACGAAAAAAAAAATTGCTCGAAAATTTTTCGTAACCTAGTTTTGGCAATATCCTAATTAGGGCAAGCCTATAAACCCTGTACTGAAAATATTTCTTTAAAAAATGGCTTCATGATGAACTCATCTTATATAATCTTATCTTATATATACTCGGTCAAAACACACTCTTGTCTTCGAACAAAAAACAAAACAAAATCAAAACAACAAAGAAAGAAATGAGAAACAACTGAAACAGAATGAAACAGAATGATTTGTCGTGTAAACTTCATCCAAACATAAACTGTTAGATTTGTTTTGTCGGAACTGATGTTGATCAAAGCCATTTGTGCGTGATAGGAATTTTGATAACGTCTGCAAAGCGCAATCAGCCATCTTTTAATCATTTCCTTTTCTATTGGCAGCTTTTGTGTATCTTGTGTGTCTTGTGCTTTATGTTGTGTTGTCTGTGGGTGTCTGTGATGTGATGCGTGTGTGTGTGGTGTGTATGTGTGTCTGTGTCGTGATTGCCACGTGAGTTTCAATCTATATTCAGCTCTATATCTTTGTTTGTTTTGATTTTGCGACCCGGAAATTTAGCTTCCGTAGCCCGATACATGGTTGAGACACGACATTAAGGAAACTGATATAGCTATTTAGTTCTAAGTGGCTATTAACAAAACAATAATATACTGAACAAAAAAATGAAAACTGTGTCGCTAGAATAAGAAAAAAAAAAACAGATAAATAAATAAGCTATATAATACATACACACAAATTGGGCTATTTATCAAAGAAATCTATTTTAC
The DNA here is from genome assembly GCA_949126835.1 of Anisus vortex. Classification (NCBI taxonomy): domain Eukaryota; kingdom Metazoa; phylum Mollusca; class Gastropoda; family Planorbidae; genus Anisus; species Anisus vortex. The sequence goes on from OX421506.1 coordinate 22,882,418, forward strand.
ATTGTTTCGTGAATTTCTCTAATTTATTTAATTGCCTTTGTCTTTCTTTGAATCTTTTTCAGAGGGTCAGCGAAACTTTGCGTGTCGCAATCTTTAAGCTATCAGATAAAATAAGTTGTTATAAATATATTATATATTTCTGTTACGGCGAGAAGTTGAAAATCGTGACCGGAAAACCATTTGCGTAGGTTTTTGAAAACGAAATGTTCTTTTACAGGGTTGAGCGGGCGAAAATCTGACAGAGCAGAAAATGTGAATAGCCTTTTAGTTGTGCAATCGATTGGTATCTAGTTAAGGACTCAAATAAGTAAATGGATAGCGAGATATAACCATCAGATAGTAAGATATACATAAAGTTGGATAGTTGGCAGATAGATAGGTAAATGTGTAAAGTCGATCCGAACGGCATAAATCTATATCTATTTATTACATTTAAACTCTGAAATTTGCATTTAAATCCTAAAAGTTGCAATTAAACACTCTAAGAGTCACATTTAAACACTGAAAGTCTCATTCAAGCTCTAAAAAATCGTATTCACACTCCAAAATTCGCATATGAACCCTGCTCGTTGCATTAAACCCTGAAAGTCGCATTCAAACTCTGAAGCGGCATTTAAAAAGCAAAAATCCGCAATCAAATAAGGAAAAATTTCATTTCAGCGCTGCAAGTCGAAAATCGCCACTTGGTTCTAAACTCAATAATATAAAGTTTTATATTATATGACTGACTGCAATAGTGAGGACAAAGTCCCTGCAGACAGGCTCAAATCTGGCCCAGCATCGGCTGCACGAACACTTTTAAACAATGTATAGGACCAGGTGCATGTGCCTATCCTGTGACTACTTGGAAACGAGTATTCATTCGGAAAGTTGCCTATGTGTCTATCTTGTTACAACGTGGAAACGAGTGCGCATTCTGAAAGCTGCAGATATTTTGTTTAGTGAACTGTACATTGTAATAAGCGGACGGTAAATTATTAAGAGTAAACATTGAAAAAGTGTATATTTTGTTTTGCGGATCATGGACTATGATAAAATATGATGTATATGTGAATGGCTCATCAAATTTTCATCTGTTGAAGAACAGAGCTATAGACATAATCTTGTAATTAAAAGTGGTAACTTTAAGAATACTACATTGCACACTGTAACAGACACACTGTCATCAATCTACAATAATACACTAAGCACTAAAGTCTAAGCTAGATCTACCACGTCATAATATAATAAAATAATCGGAGAGACTTGAAGATTAAAATTCATAAACGTTACTTTGTTCACATGTTTTATCAGGCATTAAATGGGTTACCATAAACTAGATCTTACATTATTTACAATTTACAAAAATACCAGAGTACACACACACCACCCAGACAACGGGTAGGCGTAGCACTCAGTAAGGAGGGACTGTGTATAATAAAATAAGATTAAACTGATAATTGTGCCAGCATAATCCTTGTTTAATGGCTTATAGCCAATAGCCTGGAAGTGCGTGAGAACTTTCATCAATAGACCAATCCCAGAACGCATCATTTCGTAGTCCGAAAGAGTCTATTTCTCGCTGTTGTCTGACAGGCCCGTCAACGAAGTTATTAAATACACCAATTTGTAATTTAAATCTGAAAAGTTCAAATAAAAATATTTTTTTTAAAACCAGAGCAAACCTCGTTTTGAATGACTAATTAATGTCTAGTCGGTAATTAGATATGTCGTTATTTTTTATTATTATGGAAATGGAACAAAAATATTTTAACGTTAACGTTACATTTTATGCCATTTGACCATTTTTTTTAAAAACAGGAGGAAGTATCTTGCCTATGAAATGTGAGATGCATGCCATGACAGGGACGATTTCATGGGCCCTAGGCACTCTTATATTTGTAAGCCATCCAAATGTCCCATTTAGAATATTGAAGATTTTGTTGAACAGAGTAAATAACAACAACGACTAGTAGAGTGTTCTTTTTTAGTTTAATACCACTAAACAGTATGATGGTAAACAAATTTTGACTTTGTTCTCCGTACTTTTAGAACTATTGGTGCGAGTAAAAAAAAAGCGCGAAATGTAGGTTCATAATCATCTTCAATCCCTTGACCGTTGTTGTCGTTGGGGAGGGAGGTGGGGCGAATGGAGACCTCAGCAGCCAACTTTTTCCACTTTCGCCTATCTTGGAGCGGTAGTCATTAGTTGAGTCAACTGCAGCCCTGTCCAATATTTTATTTAGTCGAACCAGCCTCTCCGCTGAGGGCCTCTCATACGCGCACCTTCCACCGTGCCCTGGGGGATATTGTTTTTGGCAAGTTATTATGCCGCTACACATGACCGAACAATGTCAGTTGGCACCGTTTGATTGTTGTCATAATGTTTTCTTGAAGGCCTGCAATTGAGGATATTCTGTCCCACACTTACACATATGTAGGTTACAGCCATCAAATAATGCCGACAAAATGAGAGACATTTATTCTGGCGTACAAGCTTGATTCAGTGAGTATAACCATTGAAATAAAAAACAAAACATAGGTGCCATTTGCTGCTCACAGCTGGGGAAAGATGTCCAGCTTTACCGGAAAATTGCGTAATTGTTCAGATTCACTACGAAAGATGGTTAAAATGTGCAGAACGCATGAAAGAAAACACTTTACTTCTGCAATGGCTATCAGCAAGAAGGTGGTCAGTACCAGGCTAGACTGAACTCCACTTCTCAACTAGAGAATGATAGCCGAGATTAGTCTCTTACAGCTCGGAGATCGAAATCCACTGTATCGTGATAGTCGTGATACAGTCCCATAAAGGGTCGGCGCAAACGGATGGCCGAATCTGTCCACTCTAAGATCCTGCAAGATGTGGGGATCCGCAAGAACGTGCTCGACTGTCTCCTTTGCCTCTCTGCTGTTTAGACACCGAGAATCTTCTTGGGGGCCTAAACATAATAATGTAGGCCCCTATATGACAAAGCCCAGTTCGAAACTGGGCTATTCTAAGGGTTCCTTTCTGTGGAGTTTCCATCACGTGTCGGCTCGATTGGGCTATTTCAGGTGGTTCGCACCATATTTTTACTTGCCAATTACAAAGATTCCAAGAGCAAAGTCACTAATTAATTAAAATGTTGGGCCATTTCGATACAGCGTTAATAAGGTGTGTGATTTTGAAAAAAAATTTCTTCCAAATTTGATATTGTCAAATAAGCTTTTCATGAGCTTGGAATTGAGTTGAGTATCATCATTTATAATGCAGGAAATACATTTTAAACGTGTAGAGGTTGTGATAACATTTCTGACAAAAATTGGACTATAAAAGAATCTACCTAATTTCAGGCTTAAAATGCGACTATTAGTGACAAGTTCCGTAGTATTTCTAAATTATTTTAATAGACGTAAAATATGGAGAACAGTTTACTGACTTTACTCGACTTTACTTCTATCTCAATAGAACTTTGTCAACTGATAAAACAGCTATGGCGATAAATGAATTATCAATTGATGATGTGTGTCCATCGTTTTCGATGACGCCCATCCTCCATCAGAGTCATGATTTCTTATGATTTCGGAGATGGCTAATAAGGCCTAGTCTTGCCCGAAAGTACTTGCCACAGTGGGGGCACAAGTGCGTGGCTTGATGGCCGGTAGAAGCGGGGCTGTCTTTGCTGGATTTTCTTATTTGCCGTTTTTCAATAGCGACTTTTTGCCTTTTATCTTCGCAGGCTGCTGCTCCAGTTTGGGTCATATAGCGCCAGGAGGATCGGCCCTCGGCTAGGCTTTCCAAGTTGTTAGGATCAATTCCAAGGTTTCTTAGGGAGGCCTTCAGGGTGTAAAGTATCAATTATATCAATTACGAAAGGCAATTATATCAATTACTCACTAATGAGTTTCTGTTCTTTTCGCATGTGTTTGGTCACAATAAAATTGTGATTGTGATTTTGGAGACACATAATGTAGAGAAAAGGCGTGGGCTAAGCTTTCCGAATGTAAATATTTCTTAAAGAATCTATCTTACACTTTCATGGACAATTTGTTAAGTTAAACGTTCGTTTTCCCAGATTAAACTGATTATAAAAAAACAACAACATGTCTTCGGTCCTTCCGTTTCGCGAGACGATGGTGCATCACCGTGGGTTGAGGTTGCATTTTCTCGTGTGACAGAGAAGGCCTATCCTTGAATGGCAGTCTTTATCACAGCTTTTACACACGTGTTCTGTGCTTTCCATTTTCTTCGCCTTTCTCCTAGCTCTTTTTTCTATGTTCTCCTCCATCCTGCGCTCCTCTGCTGTGGTATTGATAGCCAGCTGCCATGTCTGACAATGTTCTCTTTTTTTTTGTGTGGACTCATTTGTATTCTTTAGAGCCGTAAAAATTTTTTAAAATTTAAAGTAATTACAGATTTTATCGTATATCATTCCACAATAATATAATTGATAATTGTATATCCTATTCAAAATTCAATAGGCTAACTGACAACTGAATAGCCTATTCAATAGGCCTAGGGCCTAGGCTAGGCAAATATTCACTGACTTTCATTAGACTTTGGACTTAGTGTGTCCTTGTTTGTGGTAGCAGTACTATTGTCCATAGCCATATCTTGATATCAGGACAATATAAACTCATTAGCTAATACTGAAAGCCTAATTATTGATTCATATTTTGTCATTTTGTTTCAATTAAATTATGTTCTAAATTTTGTTATTTCGTTTAGAATGCCACCAACAAAGCAAGCTACTTTGAAGGCAAAAAATCCTCACAAAAAGAGCAGACAGCTTCAATTAGCTAAAGCTAGAGCAGCTCGGGGCAAGTGTCACACACAAAGTTATGCTATGGCCACTGTGGATGAAGATCAGATGCCTCTTCCTTCAACAGCCTCACCTATTCCTTCCACGTCTTCATGTTCAGCTGAGATTCCATTGTCAGCCTCACGAAGGAAATTAAGCTCGTTCAATGTCGACATAGCTTATGAGCAAAGCAGACTGCCAACATCATTTGTTGATCTCAATTGCATGGAGTCACTTTATAAAGAACTGCTTTGTCAACACTGCTTGCAGCCAGCTCTTTCTCTTCGTGAAGTTACAGGTACGAAGGGATTTTCCATACATTTACAAATGTGGTGTACCAATTGTGAAAAATGTGTAAGCGAAGGATATACCTCTCAGCGCACAAGTACCTTTCACGAAATTAACAGAAAGGCAGTAGCTTCGTGTGTTGGTTCTGGAATAGGCCTCGCAGGAATAAATCGGATGTGTGAGGGTATGGGAATTCGAGGAATGCACAAGAAGGTGTACCAGTCACACCTCAATGCTGTCTACAAAACTTCAAAAGAAGTGTCAGGCTTTTATCTACAACAAGCTAGGAAAGTTGTCTTCCAGTATTACAAGATAAGCCAGCCTGATGCATTCAAAAAAGATGGCATACTGGAAATCTCAGTCAGTTTTGATGGCACCTGGTTCAAGCGAGGTCACACGTCTAAGCTTGGCTGTGGAGCTGTGATCGACCTAGCAACAGGACTTGTGATTGACTTTAATGTCATGTCCCTCTACTGCCAGGTGAGAATATATACAGTATAATAAACATTTATGTAATTGTCCTCATTTCATTTTATTCTATAAATATTTCATAGTACAATTTTTTGTTTTAATTTTTGTTTCACAGATCTGCTGTACCACCGGCGAAAACCTGAAACAAAGAGGGGGTCGCATTTACCAGGAATGGCTACAGAACCACAAGGCGACTGGTTTATGCTCCCAGAACTACGTGGGCTCATCTGGAGGCATGGAAGTAGAAGGTGCTCTGACCTTGTGGAAGAGATCGCAGAGTCATGGAATGTGGTACACAACGCTTCTGGGTGATGGTGATGCTAAAACCTTTTTAGCACTTTCCCGGGAACGTCCTTATGGGGATATTCCTTTAGTAAAAGAAGAGTGTGTCAACCATGTGGCGAAGCGTCTTGGCACTGGTCTCCGCAACCTGAAGTCCACATTAGCCAAAAAGAAGAACATCAGCATTGGAGGCAAGAAAAAGGGCAGTCTGACTGATGTAAGTATGACCTATATTGATTCATTACATTTTGTGATTACCATATAAAACATGTTTTGTTATTTTTTTTATTTATGACACATTTTATAAAAATTCTTTTCTTTCTTTTACCATTTTTTTATAGACAAAAATAGGTCTTCTACAGTCTTACTACACAAAGGCTGTGAGATCTTCTAATTCTTCAGTTGAAGAAATGTCCAGAGCCGTTGGAGCAGGATATTATCACTCGATATCGACAGATGACGCCCCCCAACATCAGTTTTGCCCCACTGGTCAGGAATCTTGGTGTTGGTTCAACCGTGAACTTGCCGGAGGGAACAATGAACCAAAAGGGAGAGGCTGCAACCATTCCACATTCATGAATGACCATGTTGGCAAACAGGTGAAAGAGGTATACGAGCGCCTTTCAAACCCTGAGCTCCTTAGCCGTTGCCTTCTTGGCAAGACACTAAATGCGAATGAATCGCTTCATAGCGTTATTTGGGCACGTTGCCCTAAACATGTTTGGTATGGGTACAAACGTGTCTTTATTGCCACAACCATTGGTGTGGGTGAGTTCAATATGGGCGCTGTTGCGTATCACCAATTGTTAGCTTCTTTAGGATTTGCATTGACTGATCCCTGTAGAGTGTTGGGTTCCAGAAGAGACAAAAGGGTTGATACAAGATGCTGATTCTGCATTGAAAGATGTTGTGAAAAAGCGAAAAGTGATCAGGCGTATCGCAGCTCTAAACTCTAAGAAAAAAGATAAAGGTGGTGCCTCATACTCTGCAGGAGCGTTTTGAAGTTTTTTACTAGTTTTACTACCGTACTTTTATTGTATCTAAACACATTATTTTCACTCTGCATTATTAGCATGTGTTTTAAATGATTGATAAGACAAGGTAATTTGCTGCAAAAATTATTGCAAAATATTTATTCTGTGAAAAGTTATTATTTTTATAGTTTTTTTACTATATAATTATCTGCGGGTCGTTTTTTTTTACCTTTATGTCTGGTCTAAAGAAAAATTGTTTTTTTTCAACATGCTTTATATTTTGTAAATATTTATACTTATTTCCATTCATTAATGAAAGAATTATTGTATTATCTGAAATATTTCAAAAGTTATGATGTTTTTTAATAGTTTTTGCCCTTTTTCTCCATTATAGCATTTTCACCTAAAATATCGCACCTGGGATGTCATAACTAAAAAACTACTTGTTGTATTATGCTCAAACTTTACAGGATTGTTGCTAATATGCATGCTTACAATCTAGCAATGCAAAACTGACAATATCTTTAGTATTTACAATTTTGTTTTAAAAATTCCTTCCCCCTACCCTATTTTTTTAGTGGCAGCTTTGATTAGTCGAGACAAAAGGCCATATTTTTTTTAACTTTGAAGATATGTTAAAATCCTTTTGACAGATTGTACTTATCATGTTCTAATTTCAATATAATATTCTTCTATTGTTGTATCTTTTAAATTAGTTTTATAACTGCATCCCAAAGTCGTTTAAAATGTGTAAAATATGACCCCCCTCCACAACACTTTTTTGTCTATGCAGTTGTTTTTTTCACTATATTAAAGTTTTAAAGCACTTTTTGACATTACCTTAATAAACTATTAACAGTTATTCTTTTACAAGTTGCTTTTTTAAATTATTTGTTCATGTCATGTGACCCCGTTCCCTTAAAAAATAAAGTAGTCAAGAGTAGCGGTTCTTTGATATTTAAAAACCATGATCTGTAGATACATAAAAACACAAAACGAAAATTCTTTTGCATCAAGCAATACGTTTGGGAATAAAAATAAGTGATTCTTCACGTCTTTCTCACTATTGTTCATGCCTTCCACCTTTCTCTCTCTCTCTTACTGTCTGTCTTAATCTCTTATTCCCTACTTCCCTCCACCCCTCCACAATCACTCCTCATTATCACACTTTCAGGTTGTTTGTTCTTTTTAAAACAAAAAACAACAACCCTAAAACCTAAGACCCGGTCTGAAAGACAAGGCTTGATCAACCAATCAATAATAAATGAAGTCTGGCCCAATGTCAACAAAAGTCCCCCCATCCCTCCCCCCAACATTCGATAACCGACTGTTTTAAGTAACCCCATTAGTGACCAGGACTACTTAGTGAAGATTTCTCTCTAATCATGGCCAACGCCTACATAACGATTATTTTCTTGAAGTCTGCAAAAAGTTTGAGAAAATTTTCGGTACCTCCTCCAAAATTAAATGGACTATTTCTATGTAATATAAATTCATAAATCACATTTTCTAAAAATGCATCAAGTTTATATACAAGAAATACAAGAAAAAACTTCTTTTTGTGATTGAAAGTCATTGTTGTGTATAGGCAAGGGTTAATATGTTGTAACAGAAAGAGACGGGAAATAACATGAAAAAAGAGAATGGACAACATTTGGCACTGTATGACAGACGGAGATAATGTATAAGCTTGTTAGATTCTTTAATATGTATGTGTTTATGTATGTTTGCAGTAACAAACTATCTATAAGGATGAACATGATTTATATTGTAGTCGTGGTGGCTGAGCATGTGGGATGTTTTATAAACATTACCGTAGCCAAGACAAATCCTACATTGTCTACGTTTATACTTATATATTCGTGTAGATTCTTCAGAAACTTGAGCACGTTATTGAATCAAACTGCGCGACAGTCAAGCAGTTTGTGTACTCTAAAGCAATCAAGACTAATGGCACTACCAGTTGAAAACAACATTACAGGTTTGATTTGGTACTGTGAAAAAAGAAAAATCAAGGTATAGCTTCATTAAAAAAGCACCGTATCCACCGTGCATACATTAGCAGCCCCAATCCTAATAGTAAAAAAAGATGCCTTCACTAAAATGCAACAGACTGCCCACAAAGAGCACCGTATAATGCCCTATGCTTGGCCTACGAAATCCAGTGAAAATAAAATGAATAGCTTCTACAGCTCTTGCTCCAGGCTGTCAATACGACGCCGTCTCTTCAGTCTACTTGATGTAGACGGCAGCACACTGATCACAGAGAAGGAAAAGATACTAGCTTGCGTTGAATGTGTCCTCAACATGTCCTCTACCATAAACAATGAGGCGATAAACCGTCTTTCTCGAGAGATACGAGAGTATGGCTGTCCCACCTACAGTACTGGAAACGAAAAGGCATGCATTGGGTTGGCTCTACTGTATACCTAAATAATCTCACGCATAGATTCTAATGCATTGGGTATTGGCTTGTCTTTCTTGATTCCTATACTATAACAATGTCATGTAATTAGTTTTTGGACCTTCTGCAGTGGATTTTTTCTGTTGTTTCATACAATAACGCCATAACGTATAGTTTTTTTTTAAATACATAGGTTTGTCCGTCCTGTATTCTAAAACAATGTCACAGTGTATAGATTTCTATCCATTGGATTGTCTAACTTGGTTCCAATTACAACGCCATGAAAATAGATTTTCTTAAATAGTTTTTTTTTAAATAGATTTTGAGAGTCTGCATTTTTTATTTCTATTCTTCACGTTCAATTTTTACAAAAACGGATATGTTTGTCAAATTAATCTGTAGCACAAAAATCTTGACGTTGTCTATTAAAAAAAAAAACATGGATAAGAATTGAAATGGAGGTTTCCAAGGAGATTTTTTGTCTTTGAGTGTATCCAAAACCAGACAATTGCATTATGTTTTTCGGAATGTAAGCAAGCTATAAATATTGTATGGATATTGTCATGTAGTGTTTTTTTCTGTGCCAATATTTCCACCATTCTCTGTGGCACCTGAATTCATTTTAAAATGAGTGAAAGTATTCTCTTTCAATATGGCACGTATGTTCTTTTTAAGACTTGACACAGTATTCTCTTACAACATTGCACGTATGTTCCTTTTAAAATGCGTGACTATATTATTTTTCAATATAACTACGTTCCTTTTAAAACGTATAATTATGTTCCACATGCTTCAATAGCCAAAAAATTTTTTAGAAATCTACAACATGACAAAAGAAAATTTCAAATAGTACTAAGTCTTTGAGTTCATTTTTCATTACAGCTACGCTAAACTATTTTTAAAATGTATTATATCAAAGCTTTAGTATTGAATAGTTTTGTACAAAAGACCATCTTACGAGTCAAAGAAGGTGAAAATTGATTTGCAAGAGTAGAAAGTTTGGATTTCATAAGCACGTCAATACTTTCTTTATGTTCTCTTTGTATTTTTTAAAAAATATATATTATTAAGATAATTCTGTGTTCGCTTATTATGAAAGGTTCTTTGACCGAGAAATGAGAGATAAAGGAATAAATCAATGGTAGAATGAAAGTACTTGATCTAAGAGTTGGAATGAACATGTGTGGACTTTCTTGTCCAGCTGTCAATGATCTCTTCATCGAAGTTTCTTATTATTATGCCATTGATTCTTCTATTGATTTTCTTTTCGTATCTAAAAATGTGTCCTACCGTCAAAGTTTTTCGTATAGTCGTCAATTTGTTTTCTTTCATTCCACCATGTTCTGTATATCTGTCAAGGGGTGTGTCTATATGTGTTGAATAAGCTTTATTAATTCTATCTGTCAATCTTTGGACAATTATCTCTATATTTTGATGCAATTACTGCGAGTCAAAGGGCAAAATCAAAGACATGTACAAAAGAAAATGGACTGAACTACACAATCCTCCAACAGGAGACGACTGGCCGCACCTTACGAAATATGAGCAGACCACCATACTACGACTCAGGACAGGACACAACAATTAGACCACCAGGACCGAATTGGCCAAAGTCACTGCATTATGTGCCCCTTTTGATCTGGACTCCAAAATGCAGAGCACATCCTGCAATGGTGTCATCTCCACAGAGAGGCCTGTAACCAAGCCTAATCTCATGGAGCCACCTTGGCGGAAACGCTCTGGGGGCCCAAAGCCATTCTTACTTCTTACAAACAACAGCCCGGTTCATCATAGAAACAGGACTGCCAGTCTGACAGCAAAGGCAAGCAAAAGTGAACGCCAAAGAAGAAGATGCCTATATTTGAAAAAAAGTTATGAGCAGCAGTTCTCTTTCTTTCTTCAGTCGAAATTTTGAAAATACATATGTAAAAGTAAGTAGCTCTTTTAGATCAAGTTGACCTATAGGATTTATATAGCAGCGTTCACCACGTTTCTGTGGCCATGGCTCACAAGAGTGATTCGTTGCCATCGCATCGCTCAGCTGCCATTACTTATCTCTAAACACTGTCAGGTATCTATCAGGGCTGGGTAGACTCATAGACACCCACAAGACCTGGGAACAAATCCTAGCATTCACCAGTGTTCGAACTCAGGACCGTTGGTACAAAATCCACCGTGTCCCAGACTATTAATAGGAGATAGTTGTTTTTCTTTAAGACAAATGAAGCGCCATTATATATAAACAACCTACACAGTAGGAAGAGATTTAACGATATTATAAAGACTGCAATGTAGGACGGAAAAACGATCTTATTGTGTTTTTGTGTGTGTTTTTCTTTTCAGAAAAGATAGTACTTTGATAAGTATAAAATTATGTTTTAGTTAAAATTACGTATGTACAGAGAGAAAGAGAGAGCGATAAAAAAAAGATGGAGAAAGAAAGTGATAGATAGATAGAAGAGTGATAGAAGAGAGAGAAATTTAGGAGAGAGAGAGAGAGAGAGAGAGAATGTAGAAAACGAGGGACACTAGCATGAACACGAAAGAGAAAGAGACATTGAAAAATCACGATTACGCATGCATGGCGAACATATAAAGTCGATGCATTCCAAAACTTCCGGTCCTATTCTTTAATTTACTAAACAGAACATGCCTATGTGCTGCGTTACTGTTTGTTCTGAGAGTATGTAGGGGATAAAAATCATTTCCAAAAGATGTTACCGAAAGAAAAAAGATTGATTTTGAACGTCAGACGTGAAGAATCGCTTATTATGAATGTAAAAATTCATTTATCCGGAAGTAAACCGGACGTACATGTATGCATAGACACCTGACTTATATAGTTTAGTTTAGTGTATACTACCTGTAAACTAACACATTTTAATTAAACTATTAATTATCGCATACTCACTGTTGATGTTAAAAACGGATTACTCATAACTAATCTTGTAGCCTTTGTATATTTCTAAAAGCTATACTTTAAAAAAGCATTATTTAAAGTTTCAGTTTAGTTTCAGTTTAAACCCAGGGGTGAAGCCACAGGGGGAGGGGGGGGGCTGAGAGGGGCTAAGCCCCCCTCGAATTAAAACAATTATTTTTTTTCAACAGATTTTCTTTTAAAATAAGTACTAAATTCGCTAAAAATTTGGTAAATGTATGTTACGCGAAAGTTAAGCCCCCCCCCCCCCGATATTTGGTAAATTTTCACGCGAAAGTTCAGCCCCCCCCCCCCCCCCCCTGGAAAACATTTCTGGCTCCGTCCCTGTTTAAACCAGAGATTTAGTTTAAGGCCAATAGGTACACGTGTATTTAATAATATGACGACAGTGCTCTGTTTCTGGTCAGCTAAATGAAAACATTAACAGTGACCTGTTAGTTGTTTCTACTATTCCCATTACATAATGCTTTGTAAAGAAAAAAGACAATTATTATGTCACCAATTAGACCTTCACTGTTGTTGTTGTATTTATTTCTTCATATTTTTATGTTATCTAGTTGTTTCAGGTTCAAGATAGAAAAAAACTAAACATAAAAAAACACAACAAAAAACAAACAACATAACACACACAAAAACAAAAAAAACTAAAACACCAAAACACACTAAACACAACAAAAACAACACACCACACCAACAATGCTAAACACCAAAAAAAACAACAGCACAACACACCAACAATACTAAACACCAAAAAAAAACAACAGCACAACACACCAACAATACTAAACACCAAAAAAAAGAAACGCACTATTCTTCTGAGTTCTTCTAGAGTTACAGAGTCTAAACTATTGATAAAAAGAATTGATTTTTTTTTAAAAAGGTGAGTTTGTGGGGGGGGGGGGGATCTCTTTTTGTCAAAGTTCGAGGATCTGTGAGGGCGAGTGTCGAAAGATGCTGTCAGTTCCCAGAGGCGTAGGACAATGGGTGGAAAACACTAAGGGCTGGGTTTAATACCGAACAATTGTGGGTGTGACGTGTGTTAGTTTGAGTGTTTTTGGGGACTAACTAGCAGTGAAGCCATTTCGGGTGTAACAAGTAATAGTGTAGCAGTTTTTAAAACAATTACGTAATAAGTGTAGTAGTTTTCGGAACTATCAAATTATAAGTGTAGCAGATTTTTGAAAATATCAAGTAATTGAGTAGCCGTTTTTTTTTTAATAATTACAAGGAACTTCGTGCAAGTCCGTATTATCACTTTTAGTATCAGTAAACTGATCACATTTTAGTTTCCGTCTTACAATAAGTTTAGTTTTTAGTTATATTTATAGGTTTAAGTTTAATCCAATATCTCATACAAGCTATACATTTAGTTTTGTGTACACGTTTTACTTCTATGTAAGGTCGGTCGACGCTACAGTTATTTGCTTTCTTCTATGTTTGTAAAATTTTAAATTTTTAATTAGCTTTATTTTTGATTTAGCCTACAGAACTATATCCGTGTTCTTAGTTGTTCGTTGCTCAATGTTAAATGCGTTCTGAGCTTACGTTGTGTTAGTTCGCAGCGCTATGCGAATAGAAGTATAATCATTATAAGTTACAGACGCTCGAACTGCAAAGACTATTGTTGCTGATGTTATTTATGTTATTACAATCTTGTCTTAAATTTTGAATGGTAGTTTTAAATTTTAAATGATGCTAGATTGATGATTGTCCTCATTTTAGCTAACACATACTCAAATGCTTTTCTGTAAGCAATATAACTTTTATATGTAGGCGTTTGAAGATCTGTTATGTATTTGTATGTGTGTCTGTATGTAAAAAAAAACAATGCTTATACTGATGTATATGTTGCGAAATGTCATTATAGAAAAAATAAGAATAAAGAATAATAGCATATTTTTTAAATTAAAAAAATTCAAATGTTTTACAATCTATATGAAAAAAAAAGCAAAATACATTTATTACACAATAATATATATTGTATGAATAGAAAAGCTGAAAATAAATATTTGAAAATAAAAAATAAAAATATTTTTTTTTACATTATAATTACACTCTAAAATATCATAAAATATGGAGTATACTTACATTTTTTTTCAAGATAATTTATATTATGTCTTTTACATAGTGATAAAAAAGTGACAATAACATAAAACCAGACATAAAAAATGTAATTAACAAAATGAAGAAGAACCGTAATTGATATATTATAGACGTTTAGACTGAAATCTAAAATGAAAAGCGCAAACCAAAAAACAAGCGAAAATTGCTACATAATTTTTATAGAAAAAAAAACAAAGACAATATTTTTTTTCTACTTTAATTAAACGTTTATAGAATATTATGTGTTTTTACTGTATGCTTTTGTTGCAAAATTGTAAAATGGGCAAGTTAAATGATATCCATCGTCGGTTGGCGTCATTCTATTATAAACTAAATCCTTTTCTTTTTAAATCCAAATAGTAAAAACTAAGCTGGAATACATAACATATAAAATTACTGGAACACTAAATCTATATAATATAATAAACGATTATCGGGCAAAGGTAGAATATGAAATCATTGGAGCGCTAAATCTAAAAAAGTGGAGTGTTTGGGCCAAATCCGGTTCCCATTGGTTAATTTAAAAGCACGTGACCTTATTGTCCTATATCAGTGATGGCGAACCTTTTTGAGGCCGCGTGCCCAAAGTACAATACAAGACCCACTTATTTCTTTCAACGTGCCAACACAGCAATGAAAACAAAATACCATAAGTTAGCTGTTCAATTTTTGGTAAATGCTCGCGTGCCAACAGAAATGGCTCTGCGTGCCAGCTGTGGCAAGCGTGCCATAGGTTCGCCATCGCTGTCCTATATATTGTAAACACTTTACTATATTGATGTCCGTTTGAAATTTAACGAGTTTGGGGGGAGTTGTATGTCTTACAAACAAAACCTCATTTCTAAATAAATTCACATAATATCTGTGGTTAGTTGAAAGAAATAGTCCTCTTTATAGAAGGAGCGTCTGTAATGTATAAGATAAGCTTTTTAAATAAGTCAAATATAATGTAAATGCATATTAAACCCTTGTTCGGTTTTGATAAAATTATCCCACCATAGTTATCGGAACTTGAATGGTGGAAAAATAATATTGACCACACACGGCTACAAAAAGGGCTAAAGCTCTTTTCTATTTTTGTAACGAATAAAAAAATACGTGCCCTCGTTTTTATTGGTTGATTCCACGCGGTCACGTGGGTGTCTTTAGGATCAGAAGATCAAGTTAAGATGCACAGCGAAGGGGCAGTAATCTTTTTACTCGAGTTATTATTTCAAGTGCTGGCCCCTTATTTTTGTTATTGATATTGACAATGTTATGTCCCATCAAAAACAATTCCATTAAAGAAATTGGCTCATATCTTTTTCCCTTTTTTAACTGAAGACCTTTTTTTTTTTGTTGTTGTCTACAAGTCTAAAATGCTGTGGCATACTATGGGATTGAGTTACAAGCACAGTGCTCAGATGAGTTTAAGTTCGTGAACCTCCTAAGGGTTTTCCACTCAAGCCAGAGAAATTGTCTCGAAAGTTACATTGAATCAGACCGCTACGCTCCACGACGGTTGATGTAGGATGTTTTGAGTGACGTAGCAATCTTACACAATAATCGAATGACAGACATTTGTTATGTCTGTCCCCCCCCCCCCGCGCTTGCGGTGTAGGCGGACAGACAATGGACTGCCCTGTCCATCCGGAGCTAATTTCGTTATTTCAAACCGTCCCGAGATTTAAAAAAAGAAATAATGGAAAAAAGCTGCATGGCTATACAGGGAGACATATAATGATATACGTATATATTGTACGCTCTTATTGTATTTTTGTTGTTTATAACTTAATAGATTAATCAATAGAAAGTCTTGACATGACAAGAGAGACAAAGATAAATATTGATTTATACATAAAATGATGTAGATCTATATACATAAAGATATGTAGATAAAAAGATACAGATATTAAGATATATATATATATTTAAAGATATATAGATATATAGATACATAGACATAATGGTAGACAGAAATATAGACAAACACAGATATAGAATCTATAAATAGACGAAAGATGAACAGATAGGCAGACCTGGCAGATATATAGACAAACATATATAGCTAAATAAATAGCGTTGCTTACATTCTGCACATACATTTTGTCTTCATTAACCTAGACAGACAACAGGCGAAAATTCCACTTGGCAAGGAAATCCAATTATCCAAGCAATTATTAAAATGCCTTATTTAAATGCATGAGAATGCCTAAATACTATTCCGAAAAACTGTTAGGAAATAAGATAAAAAGACATTTAAAAACGTGTCGATGAATATAAACTAACAATTTATTGCAGTCAAAACATTATTATCTCATCGAAGAATTTTCTGTTCATTAATCAACACGTAATGTAATGGCTCAATGTATCTCGGGAGACACTTGTTGAGCCCGTTTGGTTGAAATTTGGGAGCAGCGATCACAATCTTCCGTGCCCATTGCCTACAATGGGATGTGGTGCTAAGCACAATGTCCAGCCGCTTCAGTTATACACCAACTACTGTCAGATAGGCTACACCTAACAGCGACCATACA
This sequence comes from Anisus vortex, assembly GCA_949126835.1. Classification (NCBI taxonomy): domain Eukaryota; kingdom Metazoa; phylum Mollusca; class Gastropoda; family Planorbidae; genus Anisus; species Anisus vortex. Next base: position 22,899,157 of record OX421506.1, read on the forward strand.
TACTCAAAATCTACACTCACTATATTAACGGGACCAAGCTAAAACATATTAAATAAACTGCTCATAAAAACAAAGATTTTTTTGTATACACCCTTAAGATATTTGATATATTTTTTTTTTTTTGCATTTTTTTTATCACAACTTTTAAATGTATTTGAAAATATTTATTAGCATGATAAAAAAAAAAGAAGTTCTTGGGCATTGTTATGGGTAATTGAGGCTAAAATGTATTGTCACTGGTAACGAGTCTATGTGCCAAGTTTCGACTCGATAGGATAACGGAAAGTAGGTCAAAAAACATTTCAAAGATTATGACACAAATAAAGCGAAGTTAATCTAAAATATTGAAAAAAAAAAAGAACACATAAACGGTGTTATGATTTCTTTTGTTTTGTTTTTTGTTATTTGCAAATCAATTGCCCATCCTATCTAAAACAAATAACACAAATTATAGCTAATGTTGATTGTGAATTGTATAGGAGGAAAAAGAAATCGTAACTGTGTGTCCCTCAATTGCCTGGCTATGTTAGAAGAATGCCTGTATTTAAATCAACAGTTGACCTAATTCCTAAATCGAGCGAGCCAACATCGCACAATTCGGCCAAATAGATAAACCAATCAAGACTTAAAGAAAATCTGAGAAAATGTAATGATTTTTAAAAAAAATCAATCTTTGAAAGTGTGTTTTAGATGTGTGTATAAACGCTCTCCTTGCGTGTCATAGTGAAACATTACAATCATTAAGTCTTAACTTAGAGTAGTTTTACTAACTCGCTAAGTAAGACTGGAATAGTTTCTCACCACGTCACGACATAAACTACACAATGAACACTATATGCATCATCACCAACTGACTGTATTGTTAATACTATCTATTTATATTGAAGGCGTTATGACTAACGACATAATTTTACCAATCACTATGTAAGACATTACGATTCTATTACAATGCTCATGTGGAGCTGGCCACACAATCTCCTAGTATGCCGTCGCCACAGAAACTGGTGAATGCTGCTTCACCGGCCCTACGGATCAATTTGGTCCGACGGGATACAAGTTACAACGCTCAGATAAACATAATGACAAAAACACCTTTCTTATACCATACCCGTGAAAGCCAGAATTGAATATAAAGTGGCGCTACTTTGCCATCAGTGCCTTTTTAATAAAGAGATTCCGTCCTATCTCGAGGAACTAATTGCACCATAATATGTCCCGCAAAGAACACTTTGTTCTGCCAACTCATGAAGGTGGGGAATCTACTTCCCATTCAACTCAGGTGAACAAACTCTATTGTTACTTTAAAAAAGAACTTAAAAACTCATTATTTCAATATTTATCTTAGATAACATTTAACATGCTTTAGACCTCTACTGTCTTACTTATGGGTTGGGGCGATTAATCTACATTTATTTGATTTGTATTTTTTAAATCATCAATCAGCTTTGTCACCTAGCCTAGAGTAATATTATCCGTGTTCTTAGTTGTATGTTAAATGCGTTCTGAGCTTACATCATGTTTGTTGGCAGCGCTATTCAAATATTATTATTATATGCAAGAACAAATGCTGCAAGTATTCTTTCTTCCAGAGTTGTTTCCGGACATGGAATGCTTAGTCTCAACAAACCAGGAAAACCAGTAACTTTACATAATTTAAAAAACTAATCGAAATGCAAGATGTCACGTGGCGGGGGGTGATTAGACCACTTAATCACCACGTAAACTTTATAAGTTGGGGTTAGATCTGCACCTGAGCCTCCTGTGTGTCGTGCCTTCTGTATGATTAAGTAAAAGTGACTGAATTATGTCACGCTGTGTGGCAGGCAGGCTCGTATGTGTAGGCTATTCTTTCCTTCTTATAAGAGTGGTCTGCATAAATAGATAAGAGATGAATTATTCTCTTTCTATTCTTGTTGGCTGCGTTTTGTCTTAAGGGATGAGCCGGAGTACTGTGCTAGAGGTTACGTATTGATGATCAAATTTATATTTGTGTGTGTAGAATTCCGTGGCTCGTCTGAGGTAATTATGCAGAGGTTTGGCTATACTAAACACATATAGACTTCACAACATCGATTATAGTCACTAGAGAACACGAGCGAAAACATTATATTCTGAAGTTTATTCACATTAAGACTGAGTATACCGTTGCATATATATCATACATAATATCCTAGGTACATTGTCCAACAATATAAACAGCAAAGATTAAGATTTAGATAAAGACTTAGGGTCGGAGCCTTCACAAAGCCTCGGAGGGGCCCAGACGGGACCCACTCCGCTTTCACGACCGCCTAGCTAGCCTATCCGTAAAACTCTACTCAAAGTAAAAGTTAAATCTATAACTAAAAGCATGGATAGTCACGTGGTGCAAAATGGGAGTGGTAGGGGGAAATGTACATGTTTTCTTAGTCTGATTGACAGGAGTAGGGAAAGCACGGGAGAGGGCGGGGTTATCTTACGGCTCTGACCATAGGGGTGGCGGTGGTGGACGACATCTAAAGCCTTTTCCCGTGGTCAGAATTTGCTTTCTTCACGGCGGCTCATTACGTTATACGGCTTACAGCGGTTAATTCGACCACCTGGCCACCTCAGATGTCTATTTTCAAGTACATGTTATATCCCGTTGGTCGAGGACGTAAGGAGGTACGGGGAGGGGGGTGAAGGTCAATAGGTGGGATCAGTGATGATTGCGCCACATATGTCCTTGACATGTTTTCCGATCTTCCGTGGTCGGGGTAGGGGGGGGGGCGATAAGCACACACGTTTTACAGCATTTAGAATATACATGAAAGGGAAACTAATATCAATAACTAGTCATATAACAATAAGTAATATACTTATAAGCATGCAGAAATATGCATATATAATGTAAGTAAAATTCATTGCGATGCAAAATACATAAAGTGTTAAATGTAGGAGAAAGAAAGGAAAGACTCATTTTCACTCCAATCAGACATGCAGGATTGTGGCAATGTTGTCAGTGGTTTGTACGTACAGATGATATGATTATAGTATCTTATAAGAGCTGATTACATATAAGACCTTTCTTAGTTGCGTGTGACGTTAATCTTCTCCCAAAACGCCACACAAGACTAGACTAAGACCACGGATGAGCGTAGGACGCAATAATTATTAATATTCTATATAGGAGCAGCTGTAATATAATAAATATAAGTTAAGATAATATATTAATTAGCTGTGTTTAAATACGATAATAAAGTTAGTAAGATATCACAGAGAACTAGCACACTTGAAGGCGAAAATAATCTTTATTGGCGAATAAAAAGAAGAGAAATGTAATCTATATTCGATTGAATGAAGCAGTAAACTAATATAAATGCTGTTGACAAGCTAACATTAACAAATATAAGTGCTGTTGACAAGGTTAACATCACAGTCCAGCTAACAAAGCAAACTTAAGTTGTTAATGCGGACCACGGTTTTGATAACTAGCTTAGCTCGATAGGCAAATTGAGAGAGATAGATAGATAGACAGTGCCCTCACAAGAGTGGTCTCAGAGAGGGGCACATGCCCGGGGGGCGACACTTCAAGGGGGCGGCAAATATAGTATACATGTCTAAATATAGCACTAAACAAAGCAGTTACAGTATGCAAAGGGCGTCGCTGAAATTTTTGCCCTGGGGCGCCACATAGGCTTGTAAAGGCGCTGTAGTTAGATAGATAAACCGATAGATAGATAAACCGATAGATAGATAAACCGATAGATAGATAAACCGATAGATAGATAAATAAATAGACATGTAGGCAAATTGATTGATAGATAAACTTAAACGATCGATAGATAGACAAATAGATAGATGAATAGGTGGATAATTAGATGTATTTATGAATCAAGATTGATCAAACGATATAAGGATAGATATATTGATAAACGCTAGATAGATTGATACCTAGCCTGCTATATAGTTGGTGCTGGCATGGACGAATGAATAGATGGATACATTAATAAATGGCTCGAGTGAAAGACGAGGAAGATTGGGACAAAGAGATGGAGTAAGATATGGACGAATCCGTAAGCAGACGAATGCATATCTAATGCCTCAAGATGCGTTACGTGTGTAAGAAGACCTTCAAGATTTTTTTCGACCTTGTTCACCTAAAAAATTGACATAACATTTTATTTTATGACCACTAAATTCCTTAACCCTTACAGTCCCGGGCACGTATATGCGAATATAGCGGAACTGAAGGCAGCATAGATAGAAGTAGGTCGGTACGGGAAGGGTTAATCAATGTTTTGAAGTTATTCGAGAGTCACAACAAGAGAACTTGAGTGCAAGAACAGGATCTAAAGTATTCTTCAAATGCTTGAAGTAAACGGCGACTTGACTCGATTGTCGAGGCGTTTATCAATCTTTGATGCATAATGACGTTCAATAATGATTGCCACAATTGCAATGTGGATTGATTGATTGATGTGGAAGGACGGATTGGTTTAGTGTGATTGGTTTGGTGATTGTTATTCCAAGGCCGTGTGGTTTGTTTTTAAAAAAAAGGAAGATTTATAATAATGATAATAATTCTTGTATGGCGCATATCCCGTTGAGGACACTTCTGTGCGCTGACAACATTTACAGACAGAGTACAAACAACGAAGAAGAGACGAAAATGTATATATTGTTGTTTTTTGTTTTTGTTGGCTTCCATTTGTCTCGAGAGACGACGGAATTTTGTGTGCCCTTGAGGGAATCTGTGCTCCTGGCCTTGCAGCTTCTGCTGTGGCTGTACAATCCCACACGCGAGTGACAGTCCCTGTTGCACGTCTTGCACAAGAAAACAGAATTGGTCTTCAGTGATCCGTTGCAGGTTTCTCTCTCCTGCTTCCAGTCCGGAGGTCAGCGCTCGTCTCCAACTGGACCTGTCCTTGGCAAGTTCCTCCCAGCTGTTTATGTCCATGGCTAGGGCTTTCATGTCTCTCTTGCAGACATCCCTAAAACGGAGGTGGGGCCGGTCTGCAGTCCTCTTTCCACTGGCTAGTTCAGAGTATAGGATGTCTTTGGGTATTCTGCCATCGTCCATCCTACACACATGTCCCAACCATCTGAGCCAGCGTTGGCGGATCAGAGTAGGCATGCTTGGCATCCCAGCCTGCTGCAGCATCTCGTTGTTCGTGACATGGTCCTGCCAGGAGATCCCGAGAATGCGTCGGAGGCAGCGCACGTGAAAAGCACTCAATCTCTTCTCTTGACTAGAGTATAGGGTCCAGGTTTCGCTGGCATAGAGTAGAGTGCTTAACACACATGCACGGTACACTGCAACCTTGGTTCTTATGGTCAGCTTTTTGTTGTTCCACACTCTGTGTGATAGTCTGGCCAGTGTTGTGGAGGCCTTGCCGATCCTTGTGTTGAGCTCTGCATCTAGAGATAGGTTGCTAGTGATGGTATATATGTACATGTGAATACTGCTACTGGCATAGGCGAGTCTTCAGCCGGCTCCTGAAGGTGTCGAAGCTAGGGCTCTGGCGAAGCTGTAGTGGGAGGGGGATTCCATGCGGACGGGCCGGCGTAGGAGAATGCACGTTGGCCAGCGGACACTAGCTTCGCACGAGGGATCCGAAGAGTGATGTTATAGGTAATGTTTGAATAGTTGAACGCTAAGCAATATATGTGATTTCTTAGAATCACCTTTATTATCATCCTTAGAGTCACTTTTATAGCGTACAAGCACATATTTACATTGTACTACGCATATTTCCCATCTCGCCCTCTAGGAACGTATTCTACAAGTTCGCTTACTTTTCAGATGGCATTTGTTGTGAAATGGGGCGCCTGAACTGGTCAAGAGAATCATCAACTTGAAATTGTTTAAAGCCCTCGTGCAAATGCAAGGCTCGACTTAAAATAGAGGTAAGCATAGGTCACTATGATCTTCTGTGTAAACATAGGGCTCACGCAAAGTTACATAAGAAGAAAAGAATATCATAGCAGATACGATCTGCCGACGTTATATATACTCATCATATAATAATAATTCTATTTGTATAGCGCTACCAACAAACATAATGAAAGCTCAGAGCGCATTTAACATTGAGCAACAACATTCAAGCCATTCAATGTAATGCATAGCAAGACTCGTTCTAATATGTAAAAAGGGCTTTGCACGTAGTCAAGAATCAAAGAGTGACTTTAAAAACAAATTGCATGTATTATTATCATTCGAAAAGCCACAGATGAAACGTAACTTTCATTTTCTTTAAATTATTAGGCTTTAGCTTTTAGCTCTGTTGAACTTTTTCTCTTAGAATAAATTGCAAATTACAAGGTAACAAATTAATCCATTGTGTCTGCCAACCTTGACTATTTTTTGTCGAGGAAGGGCGTTGATGGGTGATGTGTGTGAGGGCGCCTTTATAATATATTAGATGGTACAGCTGTAATGTTTGTTTTCTATTACATATATTAGCTGGTACAGCTGTAATGTTGGTTTTCTATTACATAATTGTTCCAGCAGTAGTCTGGAAATGAAGAGCGATTCCAGCGACACCGTGCGGGCAATCAGTTTAGTATACGAGGGTCGTGTGCCTTGAATGGTTCCAAATAAATAGGAGCCCTCTTGGCCACAAATTTCCAGCATCATCTGATGGTTGGTGTTTTATTTTTCTCTTCGTAAGAACACGTTCCGCAAACACGACCTACCATGCGTCACGTGACAGATGCCGGAAACAGAACCACTTCCGGTGTCCCGGGGTCATGTTGACGCTAAGAAAGCAATCATCCACACTTGTTATTTCCATTGGGTACTTTTTCTTTTCTATTTTTTATTTGTCTTTCTTGTCGGCGCCCTCGGGCGCGAGAAGTTTGCGGATGGGATGATGGCCATGGTTCGTTAGTCGCCCCATTAGGTGGCGCGGGCAGCGACCAAGTCCGGGTTAAAATGTCGTTTGCTGAAATTGGAGGGGGGAGGAAGGGATAAGCCTTTCTGGTGCTGATACCATGCCTGGGGCAGAACAATTTAAAGAATGAAGCTCCTTCAGACATAAACATTACCAGGTCTTGTCTCATTGAAATATTCACGTTGGCTTTCAAATAAGCAGATATGTCGTATCAAGTGTCCAGACTTTAAAGCCAAGTATGACCCAGTTTTAATATGTTTGGGTGGTCTCAAAATGCCAACATTGTAGTCTAGACTAGACCAAAATCTTTTCTTATATAATTGAAATGCACAGGTTTTTTCGTGTCAAAGATTTTCCACGAAAATACTCTATACAAAAGAACAATTCTGAATTTGTATAATTAGTTTAAATTGCAAAAGTTAATTTCGCTTAATACTTAAAATTACAAATTTAAAAAAATATGTATTAAGATGCGATTGCAAAACATATTAAAATATTATGTGGCCGAGTAAATTAAGTTGCTAGCATTTCAATTATATTGATGTTCAATTGTGCTAGCAAATATATTTTTGCGTCATCAAAAGGCGTTGTATTGCAATCATGCATGCTGAGAGAAGTGTTACGACAACAAGCTTAAATAAGTTTTATGATTGCAAACTTAAATAAGGGTCATCATCGAAAGCACAAATACGTTTAACACTTGCAAGGTAAAAAAAAAACAACAACGCTAAGATTGACAACTTTAAGAATTGTTAAGAGGGCAAGCTAAAAGAAGCATTCAAATTGCAAATTGCAAAAAAAAATTATTGGTATAAGTGCAAGCTAAAAAAAAAAAATTGTAAGATTTGCAAGCTCAAAGATGTGTTTTAGGTGCAAGCTCAGAGAAGGTTTTATGAAAGGAAGCTAAAATGTGTGTTGCAGTTGCAAGCTACAAAAAAGTGTTAATCTACTAAAAATTGTTATGAATGCAAGCTCAAAGAACGTTTACAATTGCAAAGCCAAATAAGTGTTACTACTGCAATCTAGAAGAAGTCTAACGCTTGCAACCTCAAAGAAGTGCAAAGTGCAATCATGTCAAAGGTGAAGTAGTCTACTCGAAATTTTCAAAACATTGCATCTGGTGCATCAGTTTTCTCATTAAATTGATAAATTACTACTTTAAAAGTGAAGTTTATGGGATAATAAATATTGTCAGCAAAGAAAAAATGTATAAAAAAAACACACAAAAAAAAAAAAATAGAGTGTTGATCTTTCATGGAATGTAAGCTTTCTTCGCGATCTCATATGAGACAGCCTAAATTGAGTTATTGTTCTTCATGAGTTAATAGCCAGTATCATGTAACTTTAATAACGTTAATAACCCCAACTAACTTAATACAGTAAAACCTTTATTTATTGGTGTATTTGTTTTAGATAAGAAAAGATTAAGCTGTCAAGTGTTTTTTTCTACTGACCATCATTATAAAAGAATATTTTTTTAGAACATATTTTTTTAGATCAATGGGGTATTTAAACGGGTATTAATATGATATTTTTTTTTTATATGATAATAGTGAGATCATTGGTTGCTGTGGCCATGGCAAACAAAGGGATTGTGTCGCTATATACTTTTTGTACTGAGTCCTGGGAATCTATTGTAGCTAGGCCAAGGCAGGGTTATTTTAACAGTCATCAAGCTGTCTCCCTCTCTATCTCTCTCTCTATCTATTTATCTATCTATTTATCTATCTATCTATCTATCTATCTATCTATCTATCTATCTATCTGACTGTCTGGCTGTCTATTTGCTTGTCTATCTACCGTCCCCCTCTCTCTCTATCTATTGGTTTATATATCTGTCTGTCTGTCTATTTATATACCTGCCCCCCTCTCTCTCTCTCTATATCTATTGGTTTATCCATCTCTCTCTATTTATATACATGTATATAGAATCAATATAGATAAATAAATGCATGATATATATTAACTGAAACCTATGTTTGTGAGTCAGGGTGAGAGTAAGAGCGGTATATAGTCCAATATATTCGGCCAAGCTCTGTACAAATTGAACTTGTTTACAGCTTGACACTTTTGTACTAATTTGCAACACCCTTTTTTTCTTTTTAAACATATTTATTTGTTATTTATTTGTTATTTATGTTATTAATTTGTTATTTATTTGTTATTATGTAATTATTTATGTAATTATTTGTTATTTATTTGTTATTTATGTTATTTATTTGTTATTTATGTTATTTATTTGTTATTTATTTGTTATTTTTTAGTTATTTATGTTATTTATTTGTTATTTATGTTATTTATTTGTTATTTATTTGTTTTTCATGTTATTTATTTGTTATTTATTTGTTATTTATTTGTTATTTATGTTATTCATTTGTTATTTATTTGTTATTTATGTTATTTATTTGTTATTTATTAGTTGTTTATGTTATTTATTTGTTATTTATTTGTTATTTATTTGTTATTTATGTCTTTTATTTGTTATTTATGTTATTTATTTGTTATTTATTAGTTGTTTATGTTATTTATTTGTTATTTATTTGTTATTTATTGTTATTTATTTGTTTTTTATGTTATCTATTTGTTTTTTATTTGTCATTTATTTGTTATTTATGGTATTTATTTATTTATTTGTTGTTTATGTTATTTTTTTGTTATTTATTTGTTATTTATTGTTATTTATTTGTTATTTATGTTATTTTTTTGTTATTTATGTTATTTATTTGTCATTTATTTGTTATTTATGTTATTTATTTGTAACTTATTATTTATTATGTTATTTATTTGTTATTTGTTATTTACTATTTTGCACTTTAAGAGCTTGTGGTATTGTGACGATAGAAAAAAGACAAAGACAAGATTGATAAAGAGAAAGAAAGAAAGAAAGAGAGAGAGACAGACACCAAAATCCCTCAGTCAATTGACATTTGAGAGATTAAAAGTGCATCCAGTTACCAAAAAAAGATTTTAAAAAAAAAAGCTCATTAAAGTTTTAACTGTACGGTTTCTTTAAGCTCCAGGTTAAGGAAGTAACACATAATTATTTTTGTATTTCTGTTCATGATCTCTTTTGACATTTACTGAGTATGTTTATGTGTCCTTACGGGTGTTGTTTGCGTGTTGTTAATTGCTCTGTTGTTTTGTTATGCTACATAATTGTTGTTGACATCCTACTTCATCGACGCAATGATGAAAGGTAAAAAACAACAAAAAAAAGTAAAAGTCGGACCGAATTGATCCATGGGGCCGGTGAAGCAAAATTCACCCGTTTCTGTGGTCATGGCATGCCAACACAATGCATAGCCGCCTTTACTTTACTCCAACCAAAGTCAGGTACCCATCAGAGCTTCGTAGACTCTGGGACTCCCTCCAGACCTGAGAACAAACCCGCTGGGATTCGAACCCAGGACCTTAGGTACGACAGCCGATCGCGCTGCCGCTCGGCCACCATGCATTTAACCTAAAGAGCGTTACATAATTGTTCGGAACTTTTACGGCTCAAATCCTGGTATAGACATCAGAATGTTATTTTTTTTTCTCTCTCTCTCTCGGGTATGAAGGGTGTGAAAAGAGCGAGAGAATGTGAGACAGAGAGAGAGAGAGGGGGTAAAAAGGAGGCAGAGAAAGATTGAGAGAGACAGAGAGAAAAACTAAAATTTTAAGATATTGTAACATATTGGTATTTCCAAATACTGGAACACACATTACTTATTTCCTCTCTCTCTCTCCAACGCGAGTTTTGTGGGCGGTGCTAAGCCTAGACTGTTCTAAGAATCCACTCTCGTGCCGACCTCAAATTAATAAATACTTTGGCATCTCTGGTCCCTTACATCAGTGGATTCAGGACTTTCTTATAGGCAGAGAACAAACAGTGATAATAAATGGCTCTAAGTCATCACCAATAACAGTAAACTCAGGAGTTCCACAAGGAACTGTTCTAGGGCCCCTACTATTTCTAATTTACATTAATGATCTGCCTAATTGCATCAACACAGGCACAAAAGTAAGATTATTTGCCGATGATTGCATAATTTATAGAATAATAAAGACAGGAAAAGATAGTGAACTTTTACAAAAAGACCTAGATGAACTACAAAAATGGGAATCAAACTGGAGTATGTCTTTTCACCCAGAAAAATGCCAACTAATAAGGGTATCCAAGAAAAAGAAACAAATAATAACAAACTACTTCATGCATGGTAAAGAACTAACTCAAACTAGCAATGCTAAGTATCTAGGAGTAATAATAAATGATAAGTTATCTTGGAACCCTCACATTGATGAAGTAATTAAAAAATCAAACAAAACATTAGGATTCATAAAAAGGAATTTTTACAAATGTAATAAGAATATAAAACTAAAATGCTATCTCACATTAGTTAGGCCTATACTAGAATATGCAGGATCTGTATGGGACCCATCAACTAAAGAAAACATTAAAAAATTAGAACAAATTCAAAAAAGAGCTGCAAGGTTTATAACTAGTGAATATTCCCCATTGACAAGAGTAACACCATTAGTCAAATCACTAAACCTAGAAACACTAGAGGACAGAAGGGCAAAGAGTAAAGTAGTAATAATACATAAGGCATTAAACTCTAATTTAGAAATACAACCCAATAACAATCTGTTGCAAAGCTCAGATAAACATAGAGACAAAAACACCTTCCTTGTCCCTTATGCGAGAACAAATGCATATAAGTACTCTTTCTTCCCGAGTGGCATTCGGGCATGGAATGGGTTGCCTGAACAAACCAGGAAAACCAATAACCTAACATCATTTAAAACATTAATAAAAATGCAAGACTAGACTCGGACCACGGATGAGCGTAGGACGCAATAATCTTCTTTATAGAAGGAGCGTCTGTAATGTATAAGATAAGATAAGATAAGATAATTCTCGGAATGGCTAGGAATAGTCTATTATTTCTCGTACAGGGAGTTCATATTAAAACTATCATTTTTATAATGTACCATTTTGTTTTGTGATGACACCATTATTTTCACCCGTCCTAGTAATAGGTCTGTTCCCCGCTCTTCTCCGCGAGTATTTAAGGCTAGGTCCAGCTAGGCAGCCAGTAGTTTGTACAGAATTTTGTACAGAGTGGACGCTTGTGTTGGCACTATTTTATTATTGCTGTAAATACTACATTTATTGTATATATTTGCAAATTATCACCTGAATTAAATTATCAACAACATTTACGCTGAAGCTTCCTCGTCAAGTTACTATTTTTGTTTCATTGTTTACAATATTATAATATATATATATATATATATATATATATATATATATATATATATATATATATATATATATATATATATATATATTTACAACTACAACGTCAAGGAAAGGAACTGTTAGAACGCAAATCCTGAGTTTGCGCCCAGGACAATAAGGAGAGTTCGTGTAATACTGAAAAGTAAATAATAATAACCAAAGTCTACCCTAGGACTAACGAGAATTATCAACAACATTTACACGGCTCTGACCACAAGGGGAGTGTGGTTGTAACAATATCACTAGACTCTATGTGTAAGATTTAGAGATAGTTAATCACATTGTTTAACTCTTTCTGTACGTTTTGCCATACTATATGCCGTAACGTTATGGCTCGGCTTGATTTTACGTATGGAAAGAGTTAACGAATCATACAGGTACGGACACAATAATTGTATCATTTTTAGTTTAACCCTAAGCATACAAACATAAATACCTTTTAAAATTAAAATTATAATCAAATGTAAAACTACCTGTTATCGATTGTAATCTATTTCTAAACAAAATTATACATACTTTAGCATTAGCTTTATAAAGCCTTTCTCTACTAAGGCAACCATGCTTTTGATCTGACCAGAATATAATAATCATAGGTGATGTTTAAAATAATAATTTAATGAAAGCTTTGCATTGAGGAATGTATTGGTTTGAGAGCGAACCATTAGGACACTCAGTGGATGAAAATTAATGACTGAAATTGCTGGAACTAAATAAAACATGAATTGATCGATTTGCATCTTGTTTGATTCCAGAAATGTTAAAAGGACCAACATAGTTTCTTGGAGAACTTGTTATTTGTTTAATAGGACAAGTGTTTCTCTTAAAGATTAAAGATGAAAAATCCTTTTAATGAGGTTCTTGGACTAAATTATAGCTAAAGAGGCTTAAAAATAAATATACATATATATATATATATGAGAGAGAGAGAGAAAGATATATATTTGTATATATATCTCGAAATGTTGACTGTACAGAGAGATATAGACACAGATAAAAGGTTCAAAAGGAGAAGCAAATGGACTGATAGACAAATATAGAGCTAAAGCTTTTGTCACATAGACAGCTAGACAGCTAGACAGCTAGACATAGAGATAGATAGATATACTGATAGAGAGTTGAACATAGACAGAGAGAGTAATAGACAGATAAACTGATAAACAGATAGACGGGTGGACAGAAAGAAGGATAGACGATAGCCGGATAGGCGGATAGACGGATAGACAGATAGAAAGATAGACATAATATAGACATATACACAGATAGGCAGACAGGTTTATAGACGAAAAAAATGTAGATAAATAGATAGTAAAAGAGATTAGATAAAGTGAGCGAGATAGAGAGAGAGAGAGAGAGATAGAGAGAGAGATAGAGAGAGAGAGAGAGAGTGAGAGAGAGAGAGAGCGAGAGAGAGAGAGAGAGAGAGAGAGAGAGAGAGAGCGAGAGAGAGAGAGAGCGAGAGAGAGAGAGAGAGAGAATAAAAGACGTAGAGACGCTAAAAGTAAGAGATGGTGTTATGAACGATAACAGAAATATTATTTGTAAGTTTACATAGAAGATTACTTAAGCTAAGGACCACTCAGGGGTGAGTAATTTTTCTCAACGTCAACTAATCATTATTAATGCCCATTTTAAAATCAATACCCTCCGGTATTATAGAGAAAACATACATATTTAGGGTAGTGGGTTGACTTAGATCATAGGTTCTCAACCTTTTTCGGCTCACCGCCCCCTTTTACATTTTTTTTCCGCTCACCGCCCCCCAACGTAATTTTAGCGGAAACATTTGTTAATTAAAGGGAGATAATTAACCCTTTTCATTGAGGTAATATTTCAATTTGTTTTTCTTTTTATAAAAAATAAATGGCTTGCATTTATAATTTTGAAATAATATGATAGAACTGTAAAAATTATTTGAAAATTGTATAAATATTATATGACTAAAGAATTTATATGAATATTTTTAAGCATTTTAATTACTACCCAGTTTGTATGATTACTACGTATCTATACCGCTCAGCTATTGTGGTTACCTCTTTCCGAAAGATTCAAACGCATTAAAGGACATCTCGGTAAAACATCAAAAGAGTAATATAAGAGTAATATTAGCAGATGTTAAGGCGACAGTCCGGTGAACCAACCATAAGACGAGACGGCCGCATACCATATTTGCCAAATACTGACACCCCCCCCCCCTACTTCATCGAAAAGTAATTGCGATTCTTATTTATTGTTCAATAATATGTATGCCTACTGTTGGGGGATATCAGATATTTAGTAGCACTTGCGTTTACATCATATTTCATCCAAAAACTAATCGATTCAAATAGATGAGTTGTTGAAATTATAGCAGGTACGTATGTACCGCCCACTTGCCCTTCATCGCCCCCCAATCGCCCCCGGGAATGTTATATCGCCCCCCTAAAGCTTCTAATCGCCCCCTGGGGGCGATATCGCCCCCGTTGAGAACCTATGACTTAGATAAACGAAGCTCAGAACAGAGAATGGAAATTAGCACTTAATCTATATTATTATTATATTATATTAATGTTGATTTCTTTGTTCATTAACTAACGCAAAGATGGTTGGAGTCTGGAGCTAATAGTAAGCATAATAATTAGGCTTTGTCTCGCTTATAATTATATTTTATGTATTGAAGATAATACACTATTTATATATTAGAAATGGTTTATTTTTTACATTTAGCTAAAACAATTACAAAGCCCGACTATTCAATATGGATAGACTCGGGAATGACAAGTACGGCGAAACACGATATTATATGTTTTGTTCACTTTGCTTGAATGTCTAGTCATCACAGTATCATAAATTGATAATATAAATAAAGTCTCCCTTTCAGACCTTGTTCATAAGCTTGTGGGGCAAGTGGATTGTGTGGCCAGAACAATGCTCAGATGTATTTACTTTCCCGCCAAATAGATGTATAGTATCCAACATAGGTAAGTTGTTCCAGCGACACCGTTCATTACTGAAGGAAAATATTTTTCTACATATGCAAGTAATTGCAATGGCTTCCTACATGTGCAAGCCATTGCAAAGGTTTTCTACATGTGCAAGCTATGGCATTGCTTTTTACATAGGTAAGTTGATCCAGCGACACCGTTCATTGCCGATGGAAAATAGTTTTCTACATGTGCAAGTTATTGCAATGGCTTCCTACATGTGCAAGCTATTGCAAAGGTTTTGTACATGTGCAAGCTATGGCATTGCTGTTTACATAGGTAAGTTGATCCAGCGACACCGTTCATTGCCGATGGAAAATAGTTTTCTACATGTGCAAGTTATTGCAATGGCTTTCTACATGTGCACGCTTTTGCAAGGGCTTTCTAAATGTGCAAGATATTGCAATAACTTTTAACAGTTTCCGGTCACAGAAACTAGTGAACGCTGCTTCACCAGCCCTATGTATCAATTTGGCCCGTCGGGATACTTCACTTACTTACTTTAGAACTACAGCACTAGGTCTATGATCTATTGAAACACTCAGACGAACATAAGTAATTTTAAAAAGCAACATTTTTCTTATTACTCATGCAAGCATAAACTCATATAAATCAGGGGTCGGAAACCTTTTGCTAACAGCGTGCCGAACTAGGATTTCTAAATCCTTCTGCGTGCCAACAGCCTAAAAGTCAGACTGTTCTATTATACTTTTTTAAAAATTATTTTTATAGGACAATTAATTTAACTCCGTAACAAGACCAATGCCAAAAGCAAATGAGATTATTTATAGAGAAAATAGTTAAAGCGTTTTATATTTAATACAAAAATTAACGTGTTTGTGATTATCATCCTTTTTAATTGCATTTATATCAAATACAATAT
Organism: Anisus vortex; assembly: GCA_949126835.1. NCBI lineage: Eukaryota > Metazoa > Mollusca > Gastropoda > Planorbidae > Anisus > Anisus vortex. Next base: position 22,915,138 of record OX421506.1, read on the forward strand.
TTTATTAGTATAATTAGTCTACTTAGCTTACACAATTATGGTAATTATTGTCTAAATTATTAACATTACTTTGGTACTCAAGATGAAGATCTAACACTAACTTTAATTTTATCATAGACTATAATAAGATGGACCGCTTGCACTTTTTTTTTTTTTTTTTAGCTTATATGAACTTTTTTTCCATGATTATATTGTGATGATCAAGTGTCCTTTCATGTGTCTTACGTGTTGTTTGTAGAGCATGCACTGAAAATGAGCTGAAAAGATACTAAGTAATTAGACAAACTGGGTAGTTAATTTAATGTTTGAAAATATGCATAGAAATTCTTTAGTCATAAAATATTTATACAATTTTCAAAGTTTGTTAATTTCAAATGTATAACTTGTAAGCCGTTAATTTTTATATAAAAAAAGGAACACATTAAAATTATGAACGCAAATAAATTGCTTTAATTATCTCCCTTTAATTAAAAAATCGTTTCTACATTTGATTCTACATTTGATTAAATAGCGATGCCAAACAAATTATGTTTTGTAATATAAAATATACGACTGACTTATTTTTATTTCTTTACAAGTTTAAGTTGAACCAAAAGCTGAAAGTTGAAGAGCGAATGCCTATCAGTTGAAAATAACAGATGACTTTCCAAAGATAATAAGCTTCCTTTCAGATTTTTTTCCGCAAATGGGCACATGTGAATGCCCATTTTGGAAAAGTTTTTGAAAGTCTTGCCTCTGGTTAGAAAACTTTGAATACTTCGATGTATGTACTTCTGAAAAAGCCTTAACTATCTATCAAAATATATGCCTTAATATAGGGTTGTACATGCAGTAAATGTTTTAAAATTGATTTTACTGCAAGATAGATGTCCAGTTTCAATTCAAATCCATTCCAGTGGCCCGTGCAAATGCAAGTTCATCTCACTGATATATTCAAGTTCTATGTCATTCAGAAACATGGGCTTCAACAGTCAGTTTTCCTCATTCAGAACCAGAAACTGTTGTTGTTTGTTTTTTTCATCAATAAAAAAAATAATTCTTAGAGGTCCTTCGCGTGCCATAGAAAATCGTACTGCGTGCCAAGTTTGGCACGCGTGACTTAGGTTGCCGACCCTTATATAAAAAATAAATTCTCTATTTTTTTTGCTGAGTGTTCTTCACTAGCTTGTCGTGTTTTATTAACCAGATATTTTACTCATATTTCCATTTTCCAGATAATTTACGAAATTTCTTAAGAAGAATATAACTGTTGCATATTATGTAGGAGCCGTGAGCTAGAGACAGAGTGTTGGATTTCCATTCCAGAGAGAGATCTCGTGATCAAACCCAATTAGGCAGTCTGTCGTGCACAGATAGGGCATTCGGCATCCGTTGGAGAAAGTCTAGACGTCTGGGCATCTGTGGCATGACCACAGTTCTGGCCTCACAATCCCCACGTAATAACCCGTGTCTAATAACAATGTGGAAGTCTTTGTTTCATCAACCCTGTAGTGTAAATGATTCATAAAATGTCTAAATGAGGAACTTAAAGTTTAAGTTGATATATTCACTATACGTTCTAATATAAATAAGAAAAATAAAAATTATTATCTAAAGACCAATGCTGATTTAGCGGAATAAAGAAAACTTTTAGAGTTGAGATAATCTGATTACAAAACACATCAGGGGTGGGGGGAGCTAACTTAATGCACATTATCTACGTCAGAGAACACATGCCTGACTTGGCACGCAAATCAATTATAAATGGCACATTGAAGCAGCACCCTCCCCGTCTCTTCTACAAGAAACTGAGTGCCAGAGAAGGATGACTTTTATACTGTTGGGGTAAGTTTAAAGACTTAGAAATTCTACTTTGACAAACTGCTATCTATAGGTTTAAAGGCTTAGAAATTCTACTTTGACACACTGCTATCTATAGGTTTAAAGACTTAGAAATTCTACTTTGACACACTGCTATCTATAAGTTGCCGATTCCTGACTTACTTCCTTAAATCATTTTATGGCACAGTCTCACCAACTTCACCTTTTGAGAGTTTGCAAGATAAAGACCTATACACATTTTCCGATATGCAATTTTAAAATGTAAAAAAAATATTTTTTTATATTGATTTTCCTATTTCTTCCATCCCACCAAACAAATGACAAAACAAAAAACGTATAATAATTGCAATGTATTCTATCACTAATTTCAATTTAAAATTAGATTTTTATCACATCATTTTATTATGCACTTTTAAACACTTTGGCGCCCCCGAACGCCCACACATTTTCCCATCTCCCCACACTAACACATTTGTCACTTTTCAAAATTGCGCTACTGAATATGGAAACAAAATCCAAACCAATTTTTTTTTCTCTATCTCACCATTAGTTTGCAATACAGGCAGACTGACTGTTGGCAAAATTAACTATTGACGGAATGATTATGAAAAACATTAGTACCATTTTATGGTGCAAACACAGTCATCATGTATTGTTTCCCTTGCTACCTTCCCATGGGCCTTCATGGTTGTTTTTGATGAAAAGATTGCCCTAATAACCCAATAATGCCTCCAGTACAACAGTACTTTAGTTGTGTTGTGACGTTCTTTTTGTGTGGGTTCAATTTAATGGATATGTGCTAACGATATGATTATGATTAAACAGCAAAAACAATGTATTCAATTAAAAGCCATTGATTATACAAGCAGTAACTCTCTTATATATATGTTACAAAGAATGTTATATTATTATGTGCGAATCAACCAGGCGCCGATCCACCAATATTTTTCATACTCTATAGATGTCTAAGCCAAGGGCGTTAGCAGAATTTATTTTTTTGGGGGGAAGGTGGTGGAAAAGTTTTGGACAAAAGAGGGAGGGGGGCATGCCTTTTTAAATCCTTTATATTAGCTTTTCAACAGAACTATTTTTTTTTATAGTTATATACGACCAGGGGCGAAGCCACAGGGGTGGGACTAAGGGGGGCAGAGCACCCCTTGGAATTTTAAAAAAATATGTTTTTCAACAGTTTTTTTTGTTTAATAAATATGTACTAAATTCGCTAAAAATATAGTTAATGTTTATCACGCAAAAGTTCAGCCCCCCCCCCCTCAACGAAATTTGATAAATGTTTGCCAAGCGAAAGATCAGCCCCCCCCCCACCCTTATAAAAAAATTCTGGCTTCGCCCCTGTATACGACCTGATATTTGAAAGGCTTATTGTCCCCCTTATCGTCATCCTATTGTGCTGAAACGTATGACCCCTACTGTTTTACTCTTATATTAAGTCGGTAAATACTGCGTTCTATTGTTTCGTTATAATGTTTGCGCCAAGTTGTGACATTATCAATTAGCCCTACATTATCCTTTTGATGGAAATCTAATCAAAAAAATTATTTTGTTACATACTTATCTAGAATAGCGATAGCGCTCCTATTTGAGATCTATGTATGTTTTTGTTCCTCAATGTATAATGTGATCTGAGCTTATAATTATTATTATTATCCCAACCCCACATGAAATCAGTTTTTAACTATTAAAAAAAAAATATTTCATTACACTCTATGATGCGCAGTTTTAATTCCTAATTGAACGCATTTTAAATAAATCTTTTTTTTTTAAACACTGATGGCTGACATTATATTTTCTTCACTGGTCTATATAAATTTAGCTGATCAATTTTCCTCTTTATTTTAAGTCATTATTTTATCTTATATATTACAGACGCTCGTTCTATAGAGCGTTCTCTATGGGCAAAGCTTAAGTTTTTTAGTGACGTATTTGTGTAAATATAGAACCCACTTGAGGTACAAATGTAACGTGGTGAAGTTGTTCTTCAGCATGCTAAATTCACATCTGAATATTGGCTATCCTAATCACAAATTAAGAGGTAAATAGTCGTAGATCATCTTCCTAGTCCAAGAGAAAGCCTGACATGGTATTTTTTCAACGATTTTCAACATTTTACGCCCATTTTATCATCTTCATATCCGACCGGTAAGTGTTGCAATTGAATTGATTTTATTGATATTATAATTAGGCCTAATAATCGTTCGGTAGAACATTAATTATATGTATTGCCCTATTTTGAAAGTCAAATACTGCAGATTAATTGATTAATGTGATTAGGCTAGGGCCTAAAAACAAGCTCGGGCCTATAGGACACTTTATTGATACAGCGGCCATTGTGTACACCACTACATAAAAATAAACAAAAATCACGTGCTTTTTGTCACGTGATTGCAAACGCCCTATAAAGAAGATTATTGCGTCCTACGCTCATCCGTGGTCTGAGTCTAGTGTTGCATATTTATTAATTCTTTAAATAATGTTAAGTTACTGGTTTTCCTGGTTTGTTCAGGCACCCATTCCATGCCCGAATGCCAGTCGGGAAGAAAGAGTACTTATATACATTTGTTCTCGCATAAGGGATAAGGAAAGTGTTTTTGTCTTTATGTTTATCTGAACATTACAACAGGTTGTCATTGGGTTGTATTTCAAAATCAGAGTTTAATGCCTTGTGTATTGTTACTACTTTACTCTTTACTCTTTGCCCTTCTGCCCTCTTAGTGTTTCTAGGTTTAGTGATCTAACTATTGGTGTTACTCTTGTCAGTTGTGATTATTCGTTAGTTATGGACCTTTATAGACCTATTAACTTAGCGTTCTGTGTGCCTCTCATTGTGTGATTAGTGAAGAGCGAAATCGTCGGAAAGCTAAATCATAGCGAAAATGGATACAAAGAATCTATACGAAAAACATCTATTTTAGTGTTCTTTTTGATTTATAGAACGTTTTCCTAAAATAGTTATTTACGAACACAAAATATTTAAATAAATATACTATTTGCTATTACGACAGCTAGATGGTTAGATTAATAGTTAGATAAAATGATAGATTTATGGATAGTTAGATAGATAGATAGATGTAGATGGCTAAATCAATTATCAATAGATGAATAGTACGATGGATATAGATGGATGAATAGATTATTAGATATTAAATAAAAGCAGAACCATGTGCTTACTGCAAATACCATCAATTTCCTTAATTTGTTCTAACCTAAAGTTATAAAGTCATACTATATCACTATAGTTCAGCAGACTTGTTTCAAAGTAATCATACAAACTGGGTAGTTAATAAAATGTTCAAAAAATGTGCATATCATTTTTTTGCCATATAATATTTATATGATTTTCAACTATTTTTTACAGTCTGGTCATAGTAAATAATAAAGTTATCAGTTGTAGACCATTTAGTTTTTTATAAAATAAAAATTAAGAAACATAATATTAGAAATATCAGAGCAAATAAAAGGGACTTATTATCCCCCTTTAATTAAAATGATTCTAAATTTGATTCAATAGTTATGTTTTGAAATATAACAAATATTACTGACTAATTATTATTTCTTTGTATAAATCCAGCATTATGGTATTCATTACAGGCTTTAATTATTAGAGGTATTAAATTAATTTACGTTAAACAGTTGTAAAAAAAAATTCCCTGCGTTAATTGTTTGTCCATTTAACCTTAAGGAGCTAAACATTAATAATTAAAACAATTGCAAAATATAATGCTATTAAAAAGTAGTTTATATTTATTAAATTAATAAAAACGAAATTTATCTTCGAATTGTTTATATATAATTATAGAAGATGAACATAAAAACTATTTTAAATGTAATTAGTATGTATCAATTAATGAGCGCATTGCGCATTATGCCAATGACTTCGTCCACTGAAAATTTTAACCCACAAAACACACTAAAACACGACAAATAGATTAGAGCAACAGTAGAATTCAATGTAATTATTGACAAGGGGTAAACTCCACAAACTCTCAATTCGACACTGCCTTGAGTCTGAACTCATTGGATTGTCCTTGAAACGCCCACCCTGCTCCCAGCAGACAGTTACGTGGCCACTAATTCTTTCTATTCCTTGTTTGAAATAGATATAATTATATGACTACTCTTTCTTCCCGAGTGGCATTCTGGCATGGAATGGGTTGCCTGAACAAACCAGGAAAACCAGTAACTTATCATTTAAAACATTAATAAAAATGCAAGATTAGACTCGGACCATGGATGAGCGTAGGACGCAATAATATTCTGTATAGAAGGAGCGTCTGAAATGTATAAGATAAGATAAGATATATACAACACACACAAACACACACACATACTACACACTACACACAGTCTTACTTTCTCTATTAGACACGAAACAAAATGGCGGGTGGAGGACTAATTCCCTTTTATTTGTTCTGGGCATAGACTGTGGGGGTTGAACTAATCATGCCCCCTCCCACACTTTTCCAGTTCCCTGTGTTTCCTGGCAATGGCAGATTTTGTGTGGGTGGATGTCATGTTTGTATAGCAGAGGAGTCTCTTACGTCAGAATCACCACTGTAAATAATGGGTTTAGTACTCTCTTACCCCGTAAGAGAGAAAAGTAGGTCGTAGCACTGACCTGAACAATTTGCTTCCGGCACTTTCGGTTTTAATATCGTATTATTGATGAATATATTTTGTTTTCAATTTCGCTAAATTTTCCTAACTTACTTTTTTATTTACATATTGGTGGTCATTATTGTAAATGTGTCCACATCCGGTTTCAAATATATTAAGAATATACAATAGGCCTAATCGATGAATCAATATAAATATTTTCAATGATATGAAAACGGTATTTAAAAAAAAAGAAAAAAAAAGTTCTAATTTCGCAGCGAGAAATAGTAAATTCTGCGGCAGGCACATATGTTTTCTTGTGACAGAGAGTATCGCAAAAATGTCTACTGGCATTTTTTCTCATCTTAGTACCACTGTCAAAACTTGTATTTCGCTGTAGACGCAGCACATTCTGAACTATTAAAGTATAATATAATATATTCATGAATAGCCTATAAGTTTATTAATTTTGACAAATTAAGAACTTGGAATTCGAGATTTCGTTGTATTTCCTTACCTCTTGTGCGAGAGCTAATGCATATAAGTAATCTTTCTCCCCGAATCGCATCCTGAACAAACCAGGAAAGCCAGTAACTTAATCATCATTTAAAACAATAATGAAAATGCAAGACTAGACTCGGACCACGGATGAACGTAGGCCGCAAAAACTTCTTTATAGAAGGACCACCTGTAATATATAAGATAAGATATTTAATTAGGTTAATTGTTGTTATTGTTTTTATGATGTTTTTAAAAGACATTCATGGCAGATACAGACGATCTTGTTCAGTCTGTTTCCGTTTCTATTATTAATCTTTCACTTTATACATTGTAACACGTGAGTCATGTTTATCATTTTAAAAAAACCACGTGATCTGACCATGCGAACGTCAGAAAGTCGTCACAACATATCTACTGTTACAATTAAGTGCCTCGGCGTTAATAATGCACGGGAAATTTTATAACTGGAGATAAAAACAGGTCTAATTGTGAACAGCTTAGAATATCTTGACAGTCATATCGTAATTCCTAATTACAGCCTACAGCTAAAACATTTGCTAATGTCATTTCTGGTGCGTTTCGTTTTGTTGTTTTTTTTAGTTGTTGTTTTTTTGTTGAGAATACGTCAAGAAAACTTTGGTTGTAAAGATAAGACAGCTAGCTTGGTGGGTGATGATAAAAGGATTTACCGTTGGATTGAGAAAGAGAGAGAGAGAGAGAAAGAAAGAGAGAGAGTGAGAAAGAGAGAGAGAGAGAGAAAGAAAGAGAGAGAGGCGAATAGATGGATGCAAAAAGGGATTTAAGAATGAGTGGTTAAAAAGTATAAATGGTTTGATCCATCAAAGCAGAGTTAGCTATGTGAGTGGACATTCAAATGGATAGACCGTTTGATTGAGAGAGAGAAGAGAGAAAGAGAAAGAGAGAGAGAGAGAGAAAAAGTGAGAGAGACAAGAAGTAGAGAAAGAGAGAAAAGAGAAAGAGAGAGATAGAAAAAGATTAAGTGTCTTTAAGCATATTTGGATATATAAAATAGATTCGATCGAAAAGCTTGATTTCAACAGAGATCATCTTTCAACAACGATCGCTTTCTCGTTCACTTCTCCATTTAAATGTTAAGAGAATAATGCCTTTTTTTTTTTTTTTTACATATTTGTTGTTGTTGCTAACATTTTATTTCATTTTCAAAAGCTTTCATTCCCTCTGACACTAGATATTAAATCCAAACAGAACACACAAAAATAGTCTTTAACAAACATGGAACTTTTTTTTTTTTTTGTGGAAATGAATAATTTATTAGGCAGCACAACACAGGAGTTTCTGTTCTGTTAAAAAAATGGAGAGTTTGTTTAATGTTCATTTAACTCCATACAGCTGCTATGTTATTAAAAAAAATGAGAGGGTTATATAATTATACACTGTGACAAAATAACATGGCAGTGTTTCTTTTTTTTGCTGGTATCCTTTTGGTTGATGTCGCAATAGTACGACAAAGCAAGGGGTTGTTGTACGAGATTTATCTACGATTTTTTAACTAAAAAAATATTCTTTAACGATTTGGGGTATCTATAAATGTTATTTATCAAATTACTAGACATATATCTCTACTAAAATGGTTTTGTTATTATTTTAATTGAAAGTAACCTTTTTTTCTTTTTTTTTTATAGTGCTATTGGCTTGTCAATGTGGTTTGTTAATTTGGCTTGTTAATTTAACCTGTTCATTTAGCTTGTTGAGTCTAGCTAGTTAATTTAACTTGCTAATTTGGCTTGTCAATTTAACTTGTTAATTAGGCTTGTTAATTTATCTTGTAAATGTAGCTTGTTAATTCATCTTGTAAATTTAATTAATTAAGCACGTTAATTTAACCTGTTAATTTGGCTTGTTAATTCAATTAGTTAATTTAGCTTGTTAATTCAACTTGTTAATTTAGCTTGTTAATTCAACTTGTTAATTTAGCTTGTTTATTCAACTTGTTAATTTAGCTTGTTAATTTGTTAATTCAACTTGTTAATTTGACTTGTCATTTAGCTTGTTAATTCAACTTGTTAATTTAGCTTGTTAATTCAACTTGTTAATTCAACTTGTTAATTCAACTTGTTAATTCAACTTGTTAATTTAGCTTCTGCATTTGGCTTGTGTAATTTTCTTTAGAAATCTGTTATAAAAGCCAACACAGAATTATGTGACTGTACATCTAGACGGCATTTATTTTGTATGAGTGTTTTGTATATTATTATAGTTTGAAGAATTGATTGGAGGTTTGCACTCGAATAGTTTACATGAATTTATTTATAACATCTCTTCCCTTGTTTATAATACTATAATTTATATATATATATATATACATAACAAACGCACAATACAAACACACATGTTTTATTTTTGAATGGCGCAGACTGCTTTTGAAAAAAAAAATAAACTCTTAAAATGGAATGAATATTTCCAGAAGAAAGTTTTGGGGCCACGTCGTGGAGTTATCCTCGGGCATCATCTTCTTTGATGGGGTCACGGTGACCTAGAGGCAACGCGTTCCGCTGGCGTACCGAAGGTCCTGGGTTCGAATCCTGGTCCATGAATCTACCCAGCTCTGATGGGAACCTGACAAATTATTTAGGGTACATTTTAAAGGCTGCTGATCACCGGCCCTATGATCAATTTGGTCCGATGTGTACTATACTTTTTTATATCCTTCCTATGTGCGAAAGGACATTTGTGGTGGAAACCCATTTCCCGGTCAATCTTTGCAAACAAACGACATATTTCCTTCAGCTTCTATAATTAGCCTCAAGATTTTCCCGTTACATTTTTTTAAAATATCTCACAGCGGAAAATATTCAAACTACTTAAAAAAAATTATTTATAATCTATCCAAAGAAAAAAACTTCTTTTTTTTTTAATGTCATAAGAATATGACATGACATGTTGTATGATGATATAGATGTGTATGAAATGTCAGGGGTCAGGTGAAGATTAATAGCTTTCTCCATGTCGCTTGCACCCGCTGATTAATTCCTTCCAGTCTCCGAGTTGTTTTATATTAATAGTCAAGGGCAAAGAATCAGCAACATTTCATGTCCGATTATCTCTCTTCCTTTTTTTAACCTTCCGGTATTTTTACTTCTTTTTCAATACTGTGAAACCTATATTATTTGTTTAGAAGTGGAAATCGCGCCCGCACATTCTAACAAATCGAATAGGTTAACTTCAATTCATTATAATGGGGAAAAGGACTATATCAATCGCATTTCTTATATTTTATTTTCAAAAAGAAAAAATAAAGATTCCTTAGTTATTCATTGTATTATTTGACTCTAACGCTTTTAACCGCTGCTTTATTTATTAATAACAATGAACTTTACCAGCTGCGTTTTAAATATAAAAATCCGTCAATTGTTTACAGAATGTTAATCAATTCTTTATTTCCGTTATTTGAACGCTACAAATATATTCTTGCTTTATTTTTCTTTCTGCGCTGTAGCCGCTCATTCTACACGGTCAATTATTGCGTTCTTCGCTAATCCGTGTTTTGAGTCTATTCTTGCATTTGGATTGGGGGCCTCGGTGGCGCGTTCGACTGGCGTACCGAAGGTCCTGGGTTCGAATCCTGGTGAATGCTAGAATTTGTTACCGAGACTCGTGCGTGTCCCCGAGTCTAACAAGCCCGGATGGGTACCTGACTTTAGTTGGGGGAGAAGTAAAGGCTGCTGGACATTTTGCTGGCTACACAATTACCTAGTATGCCGTGGCCACAGAAACTGGTGAATGTTGTTTCACCAGCCCTGTGATCAATCTGGTCCGAATGGTACTTTACTTGCATTTAGATTACGTTTTTTTTAAAAGATTTTAAGCCGTTGGTTTTCCACGTTCGTGCAGGTGACGGATTCCATGCAACGAAAAAGTCTATTGTATATCTCGATTCGAACCCAAGACTATCGATATAAGATTTCAACGCTCTGAAGCTAAGCCGCAGAGTCCGTTAGCAACGTTGGCAAAAGAAACATTTGAACGCTTCAAATCGTAAAAGTTAACTTTAAGAAGATTTAAAATCTCCGACAGCAAAGGGAAGTGACGTCATTTATTTGCCAACTGTGTAGTGAAGAGTCATATTGCCTAGTATTTAGAGTCTATTACCACGTGTTTCGAATCTTTTCCCGGTTTTTATTTTCAACAGAATGGTTAAATACTAATGGGTTTAGTCGGTCATGCTTTGGTCACTTTGTGCCACTACCAAAGGTCACTTGTGGTGTGACTCTATTCCCAATCTTGTAACTTTGAGAAAAAAACTATTTAGTTGGATTGTAAAAAAAATCGTTCAGCGTTTAGGTTAGTTACAGTTAAAGCTAATAAGTTGCATCCGTAATATACTATAAGGTTGTGTGGCTAGAATCCGACTGTAAATTCAGATGCTTTGACCTTGCGTTCTCTTTTGGCTCTTTTCTTTCTATTCATCCGCCAGAATTCTTCTCATGACTTCACGTGTACAACAAACAAGTCAATAGTTTTCAATAAGAATTCGACCACTGGTCAGTGTTGACATTTGACGTCCATTTCTCTAACCTCTGCCCCCGCCCCTCCCCCTCCCAATTCGTTCAGTTTGTTAAACATTGTGAACGGAGCGAGATCGGCGCGTGCTTAACGCACCATCTTGGGACCCGAGCATAACAACAAGGGCACATTTTTTTTCTTTTTATATTTATTCGCTTCTCCTGGTGGTCTGTCTTTAATGGCTGGTCCACTCACTGGACCACAGCAAACCAATGCACACGTGCGCGCAACGACCTCGCTGAGTAAAGATCCCGGCTGATGTTTTCTGCACAAGACGTCTGCATAAACTTGGAGGTCTTCAAAACAATCGAAGAAGCTCAGTGGTTCTCAATAATACCAATTGTTTGGGTCATACAACCATTTCAAGAACTTCACGTATCCCATTATCCAACATTTTGCTCTAGGGCAGGGGTCGGCAACCTTTTGAGGCAAAAGAGCCAAAAGTTACAATTTACACAATTTCCTAGTTTTTAAAGAGCCGCTAACTTTTTCTTCAATATTATCGTATTTGATTAGGTGTAGGATTAGCCTACCTAAAGGGCCTACAAAATGTCAACTTCTTCACCTCAGTGTAGCATTCTGGAAGACTATTCCACGCGTCAAATATGAGTGCCTCAAACGTCGTTTCTTTTAGAGTTTAGAACTATCTAGTTGTGCAGCGTATCGTGCATGCTTTTCTGGCCCTCCAACTCACAACTTTGCTCCGAAGAAGACTGAACCTTACCGCCCGCTGGGTTGCTGACTGGGTGTTTTATATAATAGTCTAAGTAGTGACTAGCGGCTGTCAGCTTCAGCTGTCTGTCTACTCTATCCTCCCAGCCTGTTCATGTCTACTATGCTGTGCCACAGGGATCTGTCCTTAACCCATTTCTTTTCACCATTTACACCCATCCCCTCTCCTTTGTCATCGAACGCCACAAACTGAAATATCATTCTTTCGCCGATGACACACAGCTCTATAACAGTGCAGAGCCTGAGGACTTCGACAGGCTCCTTGCTTCCATCTCCATCTGTTTCCTGGACATCCAGAGCTGGATGACGGAGAACAAGTTAAAGTTGAACAGTGAGGAGACTGAAACTCTTATCGTCCGTACGAGACGGAGGGTCGTGTCCTTCACTGCGTACGATTTTCAGCTGGCCGACGCAACAGTACCTTTCTCCCCGACTGTCAAGAGCCTTGGCGTCTATGTGAACCCCACGCTGTCCATGCATCCCCACATCTCCTTCCTCACCAAAATCTGCTTCTCCCATCTGCGTCGTATTGCCGCCATCCGTCGCTATCTCACTAAGGAAGCTTGTGTTAAGCCTGTCATCTCTCTCCTCTTTTGCCGCTTGGATTATTGGAATTCGCTCTTGGCTGGCCTCTCGCCTCCTCCCTTCAGGGCCTCCAACGTGTCCAGAACTGTGCTTCCCGACTGGTCCTTAAGAAGAAGAAGTCGACTCACATTACTCCTCTGCTCCGATCTCTGCACTGGCTACCGCTCGGCTTCTGATGCACTAACTCTTCAGATCCCTCGTGTTCGCTGGCCAACAAGCATTCTCCTATGGGGCCCTTCCGCCTGGAATGCCTTCCCTCTACAGCTTCGCCAGAGCCCTTGCTTCAACACCTTCAGATGCCGACTGAAGACGCACCTATTCAAGTAGCAGTATTCATCTGCATATGTATACATTTTCGTCTTTTATTCGTTGTCTGTACTCTGTCTGTAACTGTTGACGGCGTATAAGCTTAGAACTGTTCCCAACGGGATATACAAGTATTAATATTTGGCTATTATTATTACTCTACCTATTATCACTGTTCTCTGTTTAGTTATTTTATCCTGTTTTCAGTTTATAGGCTAGATATATTTGCAGTATAATATTTTTTTTATGAATTTTGAAAATAAAATAATATAATTATTAATATTTGCGCATGGAACTGGAGAGCCGCATCTTGTCATCGAAAGAGCCGCATGCGGCTCGCGAGCCGCAGGTTGCCGACCCCTGCTCTAGGGTGAAGTGTCTTTCTCGTGCTGGTGTATAGACATTAGCAAAGATATAAGACTATATAAAGATAGTTTTTTTTATAGATTGGTGGCTGAATAGAAAGACCGACATCAAGTAAGAGAGTCAGATACATAGATCAATGTTTAGATAGATAGAAGATAGATTAGATATCATGGGTTCTAAACGAGGGCGTTATCGCCCCCGGGGGGCGGTGAGAAGCTTTAGGGGGGCGCTGACATTCCTGGGGGCGGTTGGGGGCGGTGAAGGGCAAGTGGGCGGTACAAACGTACGTGATATAATTTGAACACCTCAGCTATTTGAATCACCAGTGATTTGAATCGATTAGGTTTTGGATGAAATATGATGTAAACGCAAGTGCTACTAAATATCTGATATCCCCCAATAGTAGGCATACATATTATTAAACTAATAAGAAATAGGAATCGCAATGACTTTTCGATGAAGTAGGGGTCAGTATTTGGCAAATATGGTTTGCGGCCGGCTGATCCTATTGTTGGTTCACCGGACTGTCAACCCTCCTGACAGATCACTGTCGCCCTAACTTATGCCAAAATATCCTTTCTTCCGTTTGAATATCTTAAGGATGATTACTAATAATTTGTAAACGGTATAGATATTTAATAAGTATACAAACTGTGTAGTTATTGTAATGTTTAAAAATATACATAATATACTTTTTTTAGTCAAATAATATTTATATAATTTCGAATACTTTTTACCGTTTCATCATTTCAATGTTATAAATGTAAACCATTTATTTATAAAAAAAAAAAAAAAATACAGAAATATTAGCTCAAATTAATCGGGTTGATTATCTCCCTTGAATTAACAAATGTTTCCACTTTTGATTCAATAGGCCTAGTGATGCCGAACAAGTTCTGTTTTGTAATATAACAAATATTACTTATTAATAGTATTTCTTTATATACATTCAACATTATGGTATTCATAACAAGATTTAATTATTAGAGGCTTAAGATAATTTACGTTAAACAGTTGTAAATAAACATTTCCTGCAGTAATAGTTTTTTCCATTTAAGGAGTTTATATTTTATTTAAACTTTAATAACTACAGAAATTACATGATATAGTGCTATTAAATAAGTCTCTTATATTTCTAAATTAACAATACAAATAAATTTGTTTTAGAATTAATTATATGTATGTTTAATTAAAATTAAGTTGGGGGACTGTGCGCGGAAAAAAATTGTAAAAGGGAGCGGTGAGCCGAAAAAAAGGTTGAGAACCTATGGATTAGATAAATGCATTGACGGATAGAATAAAACCGAAATTGGCAAGCTTGTGATGACAGTGTGCCAAATTAGGATTTCTAACTTATTCAGCGTGCTAACAGCCTAAAAGTAATCCTGCTCAAGCACCCGATTTCTCGTATCTGAGAATTAAAGTAGTGTCTTTTTTGTGGGTCTTTAGCGTGCCATTGAAAATCACTACGCGCGACAAGTCTAGCACGCGTTTCGTAGGTTGCTGACCTCGGACTAATAGATATGTTGATATAAAGATAGATGGATTAATGGGAAGATGGATAGATGTCTAAATGATTAGATTGATAGATTGGTAAGATAGATAGAAGCTTACACACAAATGTCTCATGACACGTAGCTCCTACAATCGCATGAGAGTTCAGAATTATAGAAAGTGCATTAGCACGTAAAATAGATTTATCAATCTCCAGGAGGTAGTTTCAGGCAGCGCGCTAATATCTTCGGGAGTGGAACTTTACAGGCACTTGTCACACATTGAGTAGATTGGTTTAGTGCATTTTTAGTTGATATTGTTTGAGTCGTTCCTTTTTTTTTTTTTGGTGTTTTATATGTTATATATCGCTGCCGTGAACTTTTACTTTGGGTTTTGGGCAATGGGTTGCCTCGACCCCAACCATCGATTCCGAGGAATTATATGTATACAATTTAACTTGAAATCAAATTTTGGGCTTAAAACTCATACTCTCCGTGGTATTTTAAGGCCGCGGTTAGATTTCCAGATGAAAAAAATTAGTCTCGAATTGTAATGTTGTAATGATTTACAGTATTACAAATTATATATAAAAATGAGCAGGAAAAAATTCCCTTAAATCACATTTTTTTAAACAAAAATATATAAAAAATATTTGATTTACTTTTAATTAAAAAAATTAAAAATTATAAAAAAAACAAACAAACTAAACAAAGTTTTGCTCTTTAAATTGGAACTTAGTAGTCATAGTAATTGTGGTCTAAGCAATCTTGTTCTAAGTTATCCATTTATAAATAAATGTAGAAATTTTAAATAAATTGACTGAACGGTTTTTTGATTTATATGCTTGAAAGCTCCATCGTGCAAGGTTTGTTAAAAAATTTTTTTACTAAATATATGCAAATATTTATTTTAAAAAATTGCTTTAAATCAACAAAATGAAACATAAAACAATAACAAAAGGGAAGTGACAATGGGCCGTATTGCTGATGAGAGTTAACACCCTTGCCCCTTATACAAGTCAATCTTTTATGACTGACTTGTAAATTACAAGTCAGTCATAAAAGATTGAATTGTAAAAGGGGCAAGGGTGTTAACTCTCATCGGCAATACGGCCCATTGAATAGTTTAAAAACTAGAATCAGGAAGGAAATGTTATATTAAAAGTGGGATTATATAAATAAGAAACAAAATATACAAATCCAATACCAGTGGCACAGCGGAGAGATTGAGTTCAAAGGCACGCCAGGAGTTGTGTATGTGTGTCTGTGTGTCTGTGATTGTATAGAATGATACAAGTTGACCAATTTCTCACCGGTTTGGAATAATCGTACGGACGCAAACGATCTCTGTGGACACAAAATCAAAAGAAAAAGTTTATACCTTAAGGCAGAGTTTCTTTGTATTTTTCTCCTTCTTGACCGGGTTATTTTATTCCTTGACCTACTAGATTACTTATTCCAACCCCCTAAAGCAGTAATGATCTTTTTTTCCACAGTATTTTTGAGACTAGTGTAGTTTATAGTCGATGGTTGTTTTTTTTTTAATTTATTTTTGTAGCTAAAATTGGGTTAGATTAAATAAAGCTGGTGGTCTGTGGGCGTAAATGCCTCGAGGACAGACATGCATACTTTAGGTGGGCGGGTCATTGCTTCTGCGCCATCAAGTCCAAACTATCCGATTACACGCAATACGACCATTCAGCGGTCAGTACTGCATATATTCTTTTGTTCACGTGACACGGCGGTCGAGAGTTTGGCTGGCGTACCGAAGGTACTGGGTTCGACTCCTGGTGCAGGCTAGGAATTTATATTTTTCCCGGGTCTGGAGGGTGTCCTTGAGTCTACACAGCTCTGATGGGTACCTGACCTTTTTTGGGGTAAAGTAAAAGCGGCTTTGCATAGTGCTGGCCACACAATCACATAGTGACCACAGAAACTGGTGAACGCTGCTCCACCGGCCCTACGGATCAGATTAGTCCGTTGGGATACTTTTTCATTCTTTTGTTCGTTCTAACGCCCTAACGCCCTAACGCCCTAACGCCTTAACGCCCAGGTGTCCTTGTACTTATTATCACAAGTTCTTGAATTTCAGTGTGTGTGTTTTTTTTCCTTCTATAAAACTAAATTTAAGTTATGAAAGTAGAACTAAATAAACATTCTTCTAACAACTTCTCAAATGATGTAACCTTGACATCTAAATGTTCATTTAAAATGCCCATATAACTACTAGGAAGGTATCAGACTTTGTTCCTTAAGAGAATCCCGATTGCACTTTTCATGATCGCGACGGCTTGATAGTAATATCATCATCCGCTGTTGAAATGTCGGACTGCGTTATCACTTACCTCTAGTTGCGTGACGCCTAATGCCAGGGGTGGGGGGGGGGGGGGGGGGGGAATGAAGAGACAATACGGACATCCGAAACGCTGACGTTTTCCAGACGGCATTTGACATGTCTATTTGCACAAGCCCCTTGTGAAATGTTATCATTTCAATGTAATAACTTGCCATTCAATACAAGTCCATGCATTGTCTTTTTAACAAGTACAATAAAAAGTTTTAAATTATTATACTTCGTATCGTATTTTATGTTAACGTTGTCCGAGATCGAGGCCGACCGAAATTATGTTTCGGTTTCGACGCCGAAAGTAGGCAAATGGCCTCTTTTAGCGTAGTTTAGGTTTCGGCCGAAGCCAAAAAGTTAGCTTTCGGTTTGATTTCGGTTTCGGAAGAAACTGACATTGACTTTCGGTCATCAACCGAATATCTATTTTAACTTTCAAAATTCAGACTGCAGCGCTAGCGGTGCATCTATTACTCTGCTGAATGATCATTTCATTTCGTTAAACCGTTGCGAACAAATCTGTGTTAGAAAATTGAAATTTAGACCGAGGTACCATTGCATATCAAGACCTTTTTACGCAAACTTTGATAATTCATTTGTAGCCATTATCTATTAGTGATGTATGCACAAGAGATAAAATAGCACTAAAAGTATGTACTTTTCCTTTGGATCGCAGGGAAGTTCTTGAAAATGTGAAGAAAAAAACTCCAAATTCTATAAAGAATGAGCCTTATTGTGTGCATGTAGCGTCCCCCATTCACATTCCCGATTGATTGAACGCATCACACTAAGAGAAAGAAAAAAAAGAACGGGGAATCGAAATTGAGAGTCGATAATGCGCGATCGATTCCGATCAAGTCAAAATACTTGGTTCAATAAGTTGAACTGTGTGTATGTGTGTGTGTGTGTATGTGTGTGTGTGTGTATTAGGGGAGGGGTACTCTTATTTATACACCCTCGATGTGATTGTTGAATGGAAAACTAAACTCTATAAAGGGATATGTCAAAATCACTCGCTTGTGTACATAGACTTTATCGTTCTAAAAATAAGATTGTGTAAGAGTGTGTGTGTGTGTATGTGTGTTATTCAAATGGAGGCTATAAATAGAAATACAAATAAAAAGGTACTGAAGCTGTTTGGGTCCTTCGGCGTTTTTTTGTCTGGCATTTCGATACCAGCTTAAGGTGATGTGAAGTTGATGATCTCGCTGACTTGTTCAAGAAAGACAATCCATGTTCAATTGCTATTTATTTTTGTATATTTCTCTCTCTCTCTCTCTCTCTCTCTCGATATATATATATATATATATATATATATATATATATATATATATATATATATATATATATATATATATGAAATAACAGATAGTCAGTCTGTTAAATCACTAAATATTTGAGTGATTGAGTATGCGTAAGATAGAGAGATAAATGGATAGACCGGTAAATATGGAAAGGATAAAAAAAAATATAAATAAAAAGGAATGTAGAGAAATAAATAGATAGATTGATTGATCGATATGTAGATGGATACATGGATGCACAGATGGATAAACAAACAGATAGATAAACTGATAGATTTATAAATAGATAAATAAATTTATAGATAGACTTATAAATAGATTAACATAAATAGATAGACATATAAATCGACCCATTATTCAACTGTACATAACTTTGCAAAACACTAATCAAAACCCAGCCATTAGACTTTTAATGTAAAAGCTATTTAAAAAAAGCAATAAATGATTTATCATAAATAAGAATTAAGATTTTATCTAATGGAAGTCATATATGTATGTTGTGTATGTGTGTTTGTGTGTGTGTCTGTACGCGTGTGCGTGATTATATAAAGACCAGCGCTTTAAGCGTTTAACTTCTAAAGCACCAGGTTGTCCATTAGCTCTCCTTGCACGCGAACCATTAGTGCACACCGCATCGTGCTTTAAAACAAGTTTCAAGTGTCAGAGCTTTTTACAACGACGTCATAATCTTATAAAAGAGAAAATACTTGTAAGCTAAACACCCACAAAAAAATTGGTGGTATGCAACTTTTTATACGGATTTCAGTGCTTTAAAGTTGGCGTCGAATTTTTTTAATCGTATTTTTAAGCGAGCTGCAACACAAGTAAGGGTCAAACCGTATTGAGATGATAGTGGCATCAAGTCCACCATAATGCTATTAGAATGTGGCACTTGGATTGATTTTCAATGGCGCGCAGAGCGTGGAAGATTAATTGGTTGAGACACAGCAGAGACCCACTGGTGTAGCCATGGATTAAGTGTCCAGGTGAAATTTTAGCCATCAAAGAAAGTTCACCTTTTTACTCTGAAATATTGCGTTCTCTTTTTCTTTATAAATCTCTCTCTCTCTCTCTCTCTCTCTCTCTCTTTCTCTCTCTCTCATATAATATAAAAGCTATACTTAGAGTTAGATAGATAGATATATAGATAGAGATAGCTTTAAATATAGTTACTTATAGTTTGATAGATAGCTATATATATATAGAAAGGAATACTCTAAATTTAAAAAAAAATCTATTAAAGCGAGGTCAATAGTCCGATGGCCCAAAATTATCAGTGTGGGATACATTACTACCTCTCTCTTTCTCTCTCTCTCACTCTGTTTATATATTATAGACCAATATATAATACATGTATATGACAAGTTCTATACTACGATTCGCCCATCAGTTGCGGAGAAAACAAGCTTTCGTTGTGAATGATTTATAGACTACGCAGCGCATATAGCAAGACATTATATCAATCAGTGGTTGGAACTGTGAATAATTTATGAGATAGTTTTATACATACATATTTACCGACTGAGTATACACATTCAGAATTTAGAGAGTATTTATGAGAATATTTATAGAGTATTTATGAGATTTGAGATACACAGATCACATTTGTGTGTGTCACAGAACTGGATTTCTCAATTAATTGAATTTTGATTGTTAAAAAAACTAGAATTTTCTTTCACAAGAAATTTGAATTTTATTTAACAAAGAGCTGGACTTTAACTTGTTAAATAACTGGACATTTACATGTCACATAATTGGACTTTTACTTGTCACATAATTGGATATTTACATGTCACATAATTGGACTTTTACTTGTCACACAAGTCGAAATTTACTTGTCACGTAATTTGGCATTTACTCGTCACATAAATGGACATTTACTCGTCACATAACTGGACATTTACTTGTCACAGAAATGGACATTTACTTGTCACAGAAATGGACATTTACTTGTTACATAACTGGACATTTACTTGTCACATAAATGGACATTTACTTGTCACATAACTGGACATTTACTTGTCACAGAAATGGACATTTACTCGTCACATAACTGTTCATTTACTTGTCACAGAAATGGACATTTACTTGTCTCATAACTGGACATTTACTTGTCACATAAATGGACATTAACTTTTACAGATATTGACATTTATTTGTCTTATACATGGATTTTTACTTGTCACATAAATAGACATGTACTCGGCACATAAATGGATTTTACTTGTCACATAAATGGACATTTACCTTTCACATAAATGGACATTTACTTGTCACAAAAATGGACATTTACTTGTCACATACATGGATTTTTTACTTGTCACATAAATGGACATTTACTCGTCACATAAATGGACATTTACTGGTCACAGAACTGGAATTTAACTGAGTTTTTTTTAAGCTCTTGTTTACTTTAAACATGTTGTATAGCTTGACCCGGCGTTTGCCTAAGGGTCAAAAGAAAGTTTGCGAAAGAGTTTGCGAAAGAGTATGCGAAAGAGTTTTATCGATATAAAAACAAAATGTCAACGAACTTACCTGGTAGAAATAGAAAACACTTTCCGAGGCGTTGGTCGACTCGGTCGTAGTAACGTCTCCATAGCTGACATCTATATCGGCGACCAAGTCCACTCTATCCATTCTCCTCAAGTCTTTTGTGTCCAGCTCACTCGGGTAGCTGTCCATCGCACTTGTTAACTCTTAAGCACTCTTTCTCATCGCCAGGAAAACAGTCAACGGAGGAGCCACGAAGAACAGCGACTCCAGCTCTTCAAACATAGTTCTTTATTTGTTAGTTGTTGTTTTAGGTCGTGAGTAGTTGCCCTTAGTCACTTCCCCCCACACATATTGTTGGTGGTCTCTTTCTCTGAGTCTCCGTGCAGTAAGTCCGCTTGCTGTTCTCTGTGTTGGAGAAGGTGGGAGGGGGGGGGAAGAGAGAAGAGAAAGAGAAAGTACAATGAGTTAGTTCAGGAACAGAAATTAAGTTGTTCAATTCGGAGTCATTGGCTTGTCTTTGAAGGGGGGGGGGGGGGGCGAGAGATACCCTGTTTATCGGCCTACTTGACCAATGGATGGGGGGGGGGCGGGATAGGGGGCGCTGATTGATTAATGACCTATTGCCGGGTTATTTATAGAATCCTGGGGGCGGATGCTCGATGGTGGGAGACAAGCGCTGGAGCTTTAAAAAAAAATGATGGCCTCCTTATTATATATAGAACTGATCTCCGGTTATTTACGGTGTTTTGGGTACTGTAAAATTGAAGTGGCTGTAGTGTAATTTGGTTTGTAAATGCATTAATAAAATGTTTATTCAACAGTAAACATAATGTTTCATTAAAACAATACGCTATATTCTGTGATATTCATGGAATAATTAATTTTTCTTATATTTAAAGAATAATGATAGATTACTTAATTCTTCAGATAATCAAAATTAACTGTATTATAATTTTTAAAAATTATAATAGAAATGACTCTTGGACCTATAGTGTACAGATATCAAGACGGTAATAATTTTTTTTAAAAGGAGATTAATAATAGAGAAAAAAACACCGTGCATTTATATATCTACAAAATCAAGAAATTAACAAAACTTTAGGGGAGAGGGGGCGGGTAAATAAAAGTTGAGAAAAAAACAAAACAAAAATCGAGTGTAAACAAGGAGTACAAAACATTCAAGGGCTATTAACTCTAGAATTCGTTTTCTCTAATCGTGACCTTTTAAGATCGCCATGCACTTTCCTATTTTTACGACAGTGTGTGTGTGTCTGTAATAGAGCATGTGTTGACTTATTCAAAAAATCAACAAATTTATCAGCATTCATGATGTGATAAAAGTATTTTTACTAGGAAATTTTGTAAGGACGGTTTGTTAACTTCTGGCTCATCGTTCAAATGGCCTAGCAGTGTTCAGCCAGCAAACCCATATATAAGGAGATAGATAAAAAGATAGATAAAGATAGATAAATAAATGTATCTACACACCAGTTCATTGTGCACAGTGGTCAAACGGCAGCGCGTTCGACTAATAACAACCTGTTACAAAGCTCAGATAAACATAAAGACAAAAACACTTTCCTTATCCCTTATGCGAGAACAAATGCATATAGGCTAAGTACTTATTTCTTCTCGAGTGGCATTCGGGCATGGAATGGGTTGCCTGAACAAACCAGGAAAAACAGTAACTTAACATCATTTAAAACATTAATAAAAATGCAAGACTAGACTCGGACCACGTATGAGCGTAGGACGCATTAATCTTCTTTATAGAAGGGGCGTCTGTAATGTATAAGATAAGAATCCTTGTGTGAAGGCTAGAATTTTTACCCGGGTGTGCAAGGTGTCCCTGAGTCTACCCAGCTCTGATGGGTACCCTGACCTTAGTTGGGGGCAAAGTAAAGGCGGCTGTGCATTGTGCACGCTGCTACACCGGCCCTATGAATCAATTTGGTCCGAAGGGTACGTTACCTTTTTTACACACCAATTCAATCTTTTATATATTTTCACGATTTATAAAAAAAAGGCTCTTATAAAAATAAAATGTACAAATAATGCGTTTTAAAAGAAGTGTTTACGGCGATGTAATTTACTTTCCCCAGCCGTCAAACTTCCAGGGATCTGTTGAGACCAAGAAACGTGTGACGAATAACTACATTTAAACTTGCAGCCTGTAAGATTATTTCCTGGAAACGGGGGTGCTAGAGGAGGGGACGGAGGGACACAGAGGAGGGGGTGGGGGATGGTCAGTCTGGCCAGACAATGAAAAATGAAATGTGCCAGACATCGGGCGTTGCATTGAGAGACGAAAAAAAGAAATGATGTAGCGTTCCGCCTGACAAAGTGGAATCTATTCACCCTGTGATCTAAGAATCTAAGATTTCAGACATTTTGTATAGTCTGTGTGTTGGAAATAAGGGAGATGAGAGAAAAAGACTTAATGAACTAATGAATTCATGTTTGTTTATTGTAGTTTTAAAGGAAGGGTTTCGTACTTTGGTATTAATTAACTATGATTTGCTGAATTAATTAATTGAGCCTCGAGGGGTCGATGACGTCAAATGATCTTCTGTTCCGTATTTTGCTTGTCTAACAGGGCTGTTATGAGAGAAAACTGTAGAAAATTATATGTTATAGTGGTGGGAGGGGGGAGGGAGATGGGAGAGACGGGGTCGATGAACATAAACTACGGATTAGTACGATAGAACTCCGAAGAATTTTCAGCGTACCTTTTAGTGTAAGCGTCTGATGTCTTCGGACATAGCACACTAAAGCGACGGAACTAAACCTGCTTTAGTGTACATGGTCTTCGCTTTTTTTTTTAGGTTAGGGTCCGCACCTTACAGGCTACAGAGCTGACTCTCTCTCTATCTCTCGTTAGCTCTTCTATATGGTCGGACTGGACTTATACTGGCCTGCACTCGGAACTCAATGCTTGACCATAAAAGTGATTGTGTAGAGTGCAAAACATGCACTTCCGCGACTGATCGTGGCACCAGTACGTCTTCAGCTCTGTTGCTTGCCGTGCTCGACAAAACGCCCCAAAAGACACTTTATATATAGGCCTATATATATATATATTCTCCTTTTAGACGTTTTTCACGTGAACGACAAGATTGTATCAGACAGTACAATTATACACTCTATTAACAAGATACAATAGTAATTATAATACATACTCTTCAAGTGAATCCCTTTATTATACTTACACATTCAATTATTCTTACCGTATTTCATATGAAATAACACAAAAAGACACAAAATCCTATTATTCTTTCTTCCTAGTTGAGACCACCTAGTCTCTTGTTGCGCATGCGTGCCATGTGCTTTTCTAGATTACTACTTCCTGTCCCAAGATATGGCCAGGTTGGCTATGTATAGTTATCCCTATGTTGTAAACTAACCGATAGTAATCATTAACAAATACTTAGAAAGCTTAGAAACTAACCGATAGTAATCATTAACAAATACTTAGAAAGCTTAGAAACTAACCGATAGTAAACATTAACAAATACTTAGAAAGCTTAGAAACTAACCGATAGTAATCATTAACAAATACTTAGAAAGCTTAGAAACTAACCGATAGTGGGGGAAAAATCTGGTCCGAGAAGCGTGTAGCACATGGAGAGTGTGTGCGTTTGGTATTATAGGGATAGAAGAAAAAATAAATAAAAAAAAACAAATCAAAGGGACGTAACAAAATTTAACACAAAAAGCTCAAGGGAAGTAACAATTTTTAATAAAACATGCAAAATTACCAAATTTTCCACATTAAATAAAAATCACACAAATGGAACCGCGCAATGAAACCTAGATTTTTGTATTCAGGACAAAAAGATCTTTAAATTGATATATGGCACTTAGAAAAACTCCGTGAGGCAGTTAAACCAAAGTATAGCCCATTCAACATTTCATGAGACAGTAAGCTAGTCCACAACATCACATAAGAAGTTCTATAAATCATACATCAAAAGTTGTTCTCTTCAATCTTTCACAAACATCGACTTCGTGCTACACACACTGGTCACCGGCTGACCGCTACACACTACTGATTTCCACCCTTGACCGCCTTTCGTTCCCCCGTTACAAAACATGTGAATTCTTGTATCAGCTGCTAGTGCTGTGTTATACATAGTCTTGTTTTGTTTTAGAGGATGCAAACCATAGTAGTTGTTTATATTTTATGCTGTGACACCCCTCCTAAACAGAAAATTATTGCGCCCTACGCGTTTCAATGATTTGGATCAGTATCTGCATTTTTAAGTTTTCAAAATGATGTTAAGTTTGTTGGTTTTCCTCGGTTTGTTCGTATAACCCTTTCCAAGCTCGGGTGCCACTGAGCAAGACAGATACTCTATACAAATTTTGTTCTTTTGGCAACATGTATGTAACCGTATAAACCCACGTTTATTTATTTCTTCTGTTAAAATACTTTGTTAGTTATCAACGGGAATATATTAAGCTGTTTGTTTACTCAAGAGAAATGTTAAAAGATCAATACGCCCTCGTATCAATCGCCATCTCGTTCTAACCCCCAATCTCCTCCTCTCCATCGTCTTTAAACTCACGTCCAACATGATGAAAGGTAATAGCCATTATAGTCGCCAGGTACTAATGAACTCAATCAGAGGGACTGGTCCGAACTGGCGATAAATCACATCGAGGACTAACCGAGCGCTTAAAACATAACAAAAAAAAACAACAAAAATACGTGACTTGGGCGCCATGTTTTATAGAACTGCGTGACATCGTGTCGTTTCTTGACCGTGGACGCGTGGCGTATTCCCTTGCGAAGGGTTAGAGTGCCTGTGTGGGGATGGGGCGGACATTAAGGCAGATTTGTAATTCATATTGCCATATGTGTGTTAGGATGTGTGTATGTGTGTATGTGTGTGCACGTGTTTTCATCGGCACGTAACGGACCTGTTTGAAATAATTTCTCGAGATCCATATGATATATCACATGATCTAATTAGGAACCGCCTCCTCAACCCCGCGGGGAAGGGGGGGGGGGGCGTTAACATGGCTCAGGAAAGGAAAATCTCCTAAACTGGAGGGTAATACAATCTTAGGAACACTTACACGTGATTGGCTCTAACGTGACCTTTCGTTTGCGCTCCTAAACCCACGTCAATGTTCTATAAATAGCCTAACACTCACCATTCTAAATTCTGCCATAAAAAAAGGACAGTATCCCCACTAATTTAATTGAATCCCTAGGGCCCGTGGGGCAGGGTTCACACGATTTCTTAGCCGGGGCATTCTAAGGGATTGTCAGGTCATTACAATTCGACAATTAACGTCCGGTATCCATCTGATCTAAGCAGACTGATTCATCTACGCAGTTCAATATTAATTTGTTTAGACGTAGCATTGTGTCTTGATCCTCTTTACAAGGTGTTGGCAACCTTTGGATAATAGTGTACCCAAGTAGGATTTCTAATTCATTCAGCATGCCAAATGCCTATAGGTTATCCTATTATTTTTTTTTGTAGAATAGACTTGCGATGCCTTTTCATGTATCTTCCGAGTGCCATTGAAAATCGCTCTGTGTGCCAAGTTCTGCACGCAAGCGCGTAGGTTGCCAACCCCTGCCCCCATACAACTTTTTGAACACAAATCACTGGTTGATCATCTTGAGGCCTACAAGAAAGTGGTCATTACATGATCAAGTCGAATAGCCTCAAAAGCGACCACAAAGCTGGACAATGAGCAAGATGACCTCAGGGAAATAGACGGCTACAGGGGAACCTTAGAACAGAAACGCCTCTGCCGGAGTGAAACAAGACACTCCCACCGCCGAGGGCAGAAAGTCGCCTTAGCAATCGCGACTGTGTTCGTGAAAGCTTTCATATGAGCGAGCAGATTTTTTAGTCAATGTCAACTTAATGTATGCCAGAGGTCTCCAAACTTTTCAGTCCGAGTGCCGCATTTACAGCAGTTCGGGGGCCGATCACACACTCGAGGTCCAAATAAAAAAGAATCAAAACATGTATGCTGTTTTTAATTATTAATTTAATATTATTTTATTCAGTTATTATATAATAAGACATTGATACACTACACATGAACACCTGTATTAGTAGGAATTGTGAAATTGCATCCTGGATGCCAAAATAGCAGACATTTCTGGTAAATAAAAAGGTCTCCAAGAGCCGGATGAGAGGGTCTCGCGGGTAGCATCTCGGCCGGGGGCCCTAGTTTGGAGACCCCTGATCTATTAGATAGCGTTCGTTCAATAGCTTATAATGTAATGCCTAAAAAACAAGAACACAATAGTAAAGAAGTCACAACCATACTATAGCCTAAAAACTAGAACAACCCCCCCCCCCCCCCCCCCCAAAAAAAAAAAAAAAAGAAGAACAATAAAAGAACAGCCAGATCAACAAAACAACAACAAAACAATAACGATTAAACATCAACAACATAAGAACAACAAAACAAAGGCAACAAACGAACAACAGCAAAACAACTGCAACTAAAAACACTGCTTTTTATCTGAATGAATATTATCAAAAGAAGATTGTAGTGCCTCGGTTAACACTTCGTGTCCGTAATACCCCACCAGTAAATCACCTGACATAGTGTCACATCAGAGCTGATAAGTTTTGACACATCATGTGTAGGCATCAATTAACGCGATGACACATTAGCGGAGAATAAGCGGCTTTTAGGTTGTCAATTTACGCTAACATGGACATCTGCAATTTGTGCAAAATTAGAAGGAGTTTTGGAAAAATGTATCGTTCTTGCAAATGACAGAAAAAAAAAGTGTTTTTTAACACTAGGTTGTCAGGAGTCAAACTTCGGTTTGTGACAGATTGTTCACATTTGGTATAATTGGCGGTTTTGCTGATTGGTGATTCCTTTTTTTTTTCTCAAACTAAGTCTACTAAGCATGGTAGTACAAAGATCACGGTACTAAATGCACGGTAGCACAAAGATCACGGTACTAAATGCACGGTAGCACCTGGATCACGGTATTAAATGCACGTTAGCACAAAGATCACGGTACTAAATGCATGGTAGCACAAAGATTACGGTACTAAATGCATGGTAGCACAAAGATCACGGTACTAAATGCATGGTAGCACAAAGATCACGGTACTAAATACATGGTAGCACAAAGATCACGGTACTAAATGCACGGTAGCACCTATATCACCGTACTAAATGCACGTTAGCACCACAATCACAGTACTAAATGCACGGTAGCACCAAGATCATGGTACTAAATGCACGGTAGCACCAAGATCATGGTACTAAATGCACGGTAGCACCTGGATCACGGTATTAAATGCACGTTAGCACCTATATCACGGTACTAAATGTACGTTAGCACCAAGATTACGGTACTAAATGCCCGCAGCACCTGGATCACGGTACTAAATGCACGCAGCACCTAGATCATAGGTTCTCAACGGGAGCGATATCGCCCCCCAGGAAATAAAAGAAAAAATAAAACGAACAACACAGGAGCACCAGATAGTGTATAGAAAAATAAACTGGTTGATGTCCCGGATGTGGCTGAAAATTTGAGAGAATGTGTTGTCCAGGGATAAACGTCTAGGAGCCAAGTTAAAGATGGCCCTTGGTAAGACAGAGAAATGTATGCAGATCCTTCTTCTGGGCGATAACAAAATCAATCTTTCCCTCCTTCAGACTTGCCTTAAGGACACGTCTAAGTGTTTTTTTCAAATCCGATGCCTCAAAAGTTGTTTACATTCAATGTTTAGGAAGCCAGCTAAAAAATGTGTGTTTACCGTAAGAAGGAATACGACAAGGTGAGCAAGTCTCACTGAACTTGGATAAGTTGTTGAATAATTTCTTTTTTTTACGTTCTTATAAATAATAAATAATCCGAATTCTAAATTCCATCGATTAGCATTGCTTGTAAATAGCACTGACAAGTTTGCTTTATTAGCTTTCAACGCAACTAACCACAAGCTTTTGCTGCTTTAAAAAAAGTAAAGTACCCGTCGGATCAAATTTGATCATAGGGCCAAATTGAAGCAACGTTCACCAGTTTCAGTGGCGGTGTGGCCAGCACAATGTCCAGCCTCCTTTACTTTACCCAAACAAATAAAAGGTACCCATCAGAGCTGGGTAGACTCAGGGACACCCCTGAGTACAGGGTAAAAAATCCAAGCCTTTACCAGGATTCGAACCCAGGACCTTCGGTCATGTTGTAATATTTTAATTTAACAAAAAATTTAAACATAGCGCAAGCTACGTTATGAAAAAACAATAACAGATTTTCAGCATAAAAAACAACAATTTTAAATATGTAGTGTTCCTTCAGAACTTAGCGATATAACTAGCTGCACGTTGGAGCAATCAAACCTAATCAATGAAACTTAAAAACGATATATACTTATTCTAATGTCTATAATAAAACAACTATATTTGATTCACGAAAATCAAACCCCGCCATAATCTCGTTTTTTTATTCTAATGTTTATAATAAAACGAATATATTTGATACATGAAAATCATCAAACCTCGCCATAATCTCGTTTAATTTTTATTCTAATCGCTATTATATAAAAAAAAACGCTTTTTGGCACTGTTTCTGCCACAGAATCTCCTTCGTATACCCTTATCCACACCTGAAAAACGGCCGCTTTGGCTAGAGTTCACTTGATGGGAGATGGGTACTTTACTTTCTTTAAAGACGGTAAATCGGGCATGCACTATTTCTACTTATTGATTAAGAAAAGTGCACTAAAGCGGATTGTACAAGAGAAGGACACGTAATAATAATAATAATAATAATAAAAACGACATTAAATTTTCTTTTATTTTGGCTTGGAGATTTTAACGTGCAAAAAAAACAACAACTTTCAGCCAGTTTGTATAGTAGAAAAATATTTGTGTGGAGGGGGAGGAATGATAAAAGCATAGTGATGTCTGCACTCTAAGAATTACGTTAATTCCGGAATCAATAAAATCAAGGTGAAAAAAACAATCATTAAAAGTGCCAGGTAAAAATATCAACAACAAATGACAAACTGAGGGTAAGAATAAACGCATGAATTTTTTCATGAATCATTAAACAAAGTAAACAGTGTTAAAATTAATGATAAACTTTATCGCAGTGTCGAACCAAACGCAATGCCCGGGTCTATAGTCTATAGTCTATAGTGTGCGGATCTCTCCATTGATCCGTTCATCTCTCCACACATCCATCTCTTCATCCAATCATCCCGTCCTTCCTTACATCGATTCATCCATCCCTTATTCGACCCGCCCATCCCTCCTTTTTCCCTCAATTCTACCCAGCTCTAAAGGTTACACGAACGTTGGAACTTGAGGAGAAAGGGGGGGGGGGAGGTAAAGTTAATGCCGTTTGAGCATTGCACTGATAAGACAATCCCTTAGCCTTTGCATGCAGTGGACACGGGAGTTGTTGATCGCTACTGGTTTAACACTGCTTGATCATCACAGTGTACCAACGCGTCCTGTAAAGGGATACTTTAATTACTTCTTGCCCCAAGCGACTGATCTCTATACTCAGGGGTCTATGTCACCTAGACTTTCCCAGTCCTTTCTAGTCCGTCGTGGTACAATTTCCGTAGACGCCCATGCCCGTAGGCAGTGCGTAGAAGTTAAATACGGGGCAGGGGGTGGTGGTGAAGTGGAGACTAATCATGGCAACTGTAGCTTGTAAAATATAATGACAAAGTGGTGCGCAAAATAATGCACAGAATTGGACACTAATTGAACGCACGAATGAAGGGGCAGTTACTATGGAGATTAAAAAGAGATAACTCTTGGGTGGTAAGGAAGAAACATCGTAGATAAATTCTGTTGAATGATAGAATCGTAAGTCGGTTGTATGGCGTGAATGGTTGATTAACTTAACAAACTTTAAAACATTAATGCGGGACTAGACTCGGACCACGGATGAGCGTAGGACGCAATAATCTTCTTTATAGAAGGAGCGTCTGTAATGTATAAGATATAACATAGACCTACTCTTGAAGTAGCATGCTGTAAATAAGTTGAGTATTAAATGTTTTAAAATTTATTTCGGGAGAAAAATTATTTAGATTATTGTTACGTAAGCTTGTGAAAGTCTGAGGAATGAACAGAGATGGTACACTAGAATCATAGTAGCTTAGTGTAGCGACTTCAAAATCGGCAGTAGGCCTACCGCACATGTCAAAATAGGTTCATTTCTTAAGTCCTCTCTTAAGTATGGTCAAGTTTAATTCCTATATAGATCACATAAAAGGCAGTTTTTCTTATAATTTTCAAGTGCTAAATAATGTGTATCTTCCCCCCCCCCTCCATCATGTTCATCTAGGAAAATAAATTGACAAGTCTTAACGTGTATGCATGCATAAAAGTTCACAAGAAAAAACATCTCCGGTCGATTCGATCACATTATACAAAAAAAACATGTCTGCCATGTGTGATATGTTACTGGTTGTAGGTTACGAAAATATGTAGAGAATTAAATTTTATTTCATTTCCAAAAAGACGGCGCCAAAAGAAAACGATCGATTGTGAATGTCAGATTTGAAGAATCACCTATTTATAATCCCAAACTAATTACTTGATGCAAAAGAATTTTCGTGTTGTTGTTTTTTATGAATTTCCGCCTTGTGTTTTTTTTTAATTACCAAGGACACAACTCTTGACTAACTTTTTTTATAAACAAAAGCTAAATTTAACCAAACGCGACTAACACTTTGAGTATTAATTATCGCCTACTCACTTTTGATGTTAAAAACGGATTTCTCATAACTAATCTTGTAGCCGTTGTATATTTCTAAAATACCAGAACTGGTTGTCGATGTTGAAATCAATTGTCAAACAGCACAAAAAGTATGGTTTTTTATTTACGAAAATGGCGGTAAATTTCACCGGAAGTTCACGCTCATCCCAGTTCAAAAGGTCGCACCTAATTAAGACTTGTCAATGAAGTGTCATTTAAAACATCTCATCTATTTCTATCTAAGAGTGTATGTTTGTGACAAAATTATAAATTAGAATTTTTTTTTAAGTCCTTACATACAGAAATAAGTGTTAACGGCAACCATTATCCAGGATTGGCATTGGCATAAAGCACACTAACTAGAAAGATGCGTGTGAAGGAGTTACGTAACATACAGGATGCTGCCAATAGTTTTTTTTAAAGGAACGTAATAAAACTATTTTGTTAATAATCCTTAAATACTTTAATCCTCTGATTGAAATTGTGTTTATAAAAACTTATCTTACATATTACAGACGCTCCTTCTATAAAGAAGATTATTGCGTCCTTCGCTCATCCGTGGTTCGAATCTAGTCTTGCATCTTTATTAATGTTTTAAATGATTTTAAGTTACTGGTTTTCCTGGTTTGTAAAGGCAACCCATTCCATGCCCACATGCCACTCTGGCAGAAAGTAGTAATCAAACATAGTTTATATATTATATAGATGTGAGTGCATTTCAAAGCTGCATTAATACAACACACGCATCGCTACAGTATAAGCGACAGCGCGATCTTGCTGTCTCACTGCTTTCGAGGGAAAATAGCGATTGCATCGGAACTCTGCAGGTTACACAACGTTAATGTCGTGGCCAAGCGAAACTTAAGAACCCTTCACCCATCGATGAATTCTAGTACCGTTCAGATTTCAACTGACATAACCTCATTGTTTGGGAAATAAAATAATACTAAAGATCTTCAAGACTTAAACTATTACGTTTTAAATTCAGGAACCGAAAAAAAAGGACCTAGACAAAGGTCCCGGGTTCGAATGCAGCCAAAAAAACATTTTCCCTCGGGTCTAGAGTGTGTACCCGATGTGGAAGCACTGACCAATCAATAAATCCCCATATATATCCCGTGGCCGCAGTAAATAGTGTAAAGTAACAGTATTAATTTTAAAGTATTTCTGGGTTCGTATGTCAAATAGAAGCGTTTTGAACAATAGTTGTTTACAGATTACTTCTCAACATTTTAATCAACTTCATGATTCCTAGACCGGGAGATACATTTAAAATGTATTTAAACACCTTTATCTTCAACAAAAAAAAAAACTATATATGTATAATATGCCATATCCAACTTATAGATGAGCCGATGTGCCAGTAGGCCTATTTAATTTGATTTTTGCCAAAGCTGGTTTAAAAACCACTTCTGTTTGCGTCAACCACAGCGCATAGAACTGTTCCCAACGGGATATATGCGCTATATAAGTCTTCTTATTCTTATTATTTAACCCATTCCTCTCATCCTTTCATCTTTTTATTTTTTAAATCAGTTGTTTAAAAACAGATGTTTAAGGATATAAAAACAAAATATAGATATCTTGCATTATATTTATACCCAGATATGAAAAAAAAAAATGAAAAAAATTCAACGTACAAAAAAAGTCTCTTCTAAAGTGTTTTCTTTTTGGTCCGCTTTCATTTAGGTCTACTTCTTCTTGTGACAGCTAGTTCTCCAAATACATTTGTTTTACGTCTTCTTAGTTTACATGTCCGCGGGAGGGATTAAGTGTTAATGGGACTATCTGTCGTGGGATTAAGTGTCAGGGATGAACTATCGCGGGATCAAATGTCGCGGGATCAAATGTAACCAAACCTCTTCTTTGTACTTTAGAGACCCCGTTAGACCCTAGAAAACGCCACAGTGTAAGGGTTAATTGGATTACGAACGCTTTGGGATCAAAAGTGTGCATCAACTACTTATAAATATTTTATAACATACAAACCCGAGTTATAAACAGACGACAGAGTTTCATTGCAAGTATTCGGTAATACAAAGGCTTGGGTAATACAAACTAAGTTTGTTAGGTTTTATTTGTTGCATTCTGTCTAAGAAACAAACAAAATATAATTGCCAAAGTTATGAAAAAGAATTAATTGTATACGTACATGTCTCACAAAATGGCCTCCAGGAAGTAAAAAAAAAGAAAGAACTTCAATCTAACTTCACAATGCTGATTACTTCGAATTTGTCTTTAAAAAAAAATATAAAATACTATTGAAATCAAATATCCATAAATGAAGTGAGACTGCTCATCATAGTCTGGTTTTAACCCATGACGTACATTGTAAATTAAACACCTGTTGTTGTTTTTTCTCAAACTGGAACCAGACGTGACCGATATTGTTTAAACTAATGTCTTGAAAAATGTTTGCTCTATTAATATTTTAGCTTCATCAATGTATTGAGCTAATCCAAGGAGCGCTCTGTATGAAATCGATTAATGATTTTTTTTATTAAGAGCACACGTCACTTCTTCATCTTATAAAATAAAAAGTGAGTTACGATTTATATTTTCTCTAACGAACTTCCTCTGGAAGTTTTCACAGCTGGCTGGTAAGATGTGCGAGTGGCCAGTAGTTCTGGGCACGTGACCCATCCCCCCTCCCCCACCGCACCCTCAACCCCGCCTCGCTGTTTCCTCCCCATTTTTCTAACTCTCTCTCTCTCTCATTCCTACTTTCTCTTACGTAGTTAAAGTCCTTCTTCCCCCCCCCCCCACTCCCTCTTCGCCCCCTCGCCCACCTTCCAATTTTTGTATTCCTTCTTTCAACTTCTCTTTTCCCACCCCCTTTTTTCACTTTCTCCATCTCTCTTTAATCTTCATCTTTCTTTCTCTTTTTTTTCTTTCCTTCACTCTCCCTCTCTGTAAAATCCTCTCATTGTTCCACCCACTCTCTCAAACTTTATTTTTCCATCTTTCAATATTGTCGGCTATCACGCCCTCTTTTCTCTTCTATCTCTCTTTTACTCTTTCTCACACTTTCAATATTGTCGACTATCACGCCCTCTTTTCTCTTCTATCATACTTTTACTCCTTCTCACACTTTCAATATTGTCGGCTATCACGCCCTCTTTTCTCTTCTATCATACTTTTACTCCTTCTCACACTTTCAATATTGTCGGCAATCACGCCCTTTTTCCTCTTCTATCTCTCTTTTACTCTTTCTCACACTCTTCTCCTCTCTTTCAATCCCACTAATCTTTCTTCCTTTTTCTTTTTCTCCACCTTTCTCTCTCTCTTTCTCTCTTTCTACATGACTCTCTTCTCTTTTTCTCCCCCGACACACACTTTCTCTTTCCTCCTCTTTCACGAACTTACTTTCTCTCCCTTGACCCTTCTCTCCATCTCTTTCTCGCTCTTCTTCTTTACGTTCTCTCACCCCCCCCTCTCCGTACTCTATATGCCCTACTTTATCTAGTGGAGAACAGTAAAAAAAAAATATCAAAAAATCATTAGGGGTATTTCAGAAGTGAGGCTGGAAGGGGGGAGTCGGAGGAAGAAAAAAAAAAGCCAGTTGGAGGGAAATTCGACTCGTGGGCTGGGAATCGGAAGTGAGTTCCCGACTGCCCATCCTGAAGTTCCAATGACAATAAAACCTCTTATAAAAGTCTCTAAAAAAAAAAAAGCAAAAAAATCAAACAAAAAAAACGCTCTCATCATTTTTCTTCTACTATCTCAGTTTAGTCGCCACAATGTAAACACGCCAGGTCCAATCTCTTCGCCCAGGAAGTTACGTCATTTCCTTTACATGATCACGTTGCATCGTGGGTCTGTCACTTCAATACTGTCTAGAAATCTCATAATTTTTGTAACATAAAATGTAGCTTTTTTCCTTGTTTTTGTTTGAAAATGTTTCTACGAGTGTATGTGTGAAGTTTTCGTGTAAGTGTGCCATTGTAGTGTGTGTGTGTGTGTGTGTGCAGATGTGCTATACATCCATATAACAAATAACAAAAGCTGATATAACGTTGCATAGAGAACATAGATGGGAGATCTGGCGGAAATATGTGGTCTCTTTTTTTGAAACGACAGTCTATATACACAAATAGGTCAGCTTACAAAGAAATTAGTTTTATAGCAAGTTGTTAATACAAACAAAATCAGTAAGTAAAGTAAAGTACCCGTCGGACCGAATAGATCCATAGGTCCGATGAAGCAGCCTTCACAAGTTTTTGTGTCCACGGCATACTAAGTGATTGTGTGGCCAGCACTATGCACAGCCGCCTTTACTTTACCCCAACTAAGGTCAGGTACCCATCAGAGCTTGGTAGACTCAGGGTAACCCTCCAGACCCGGGAAAAAAATCCTATCCTGTACCAGGATTAGAACCCGGGTTCTTCGGCTCGCCAGTCGAACGCGCTGCCGATTGGATACCGTACACAAAAAAAGTGTATTAAAACGTATCTTATTTGATCTTTTATATAACACAGACGCTTCTTCTATAAAGTCGATTATTGCGGCCTACGCTTATCCGTGGTCTGAGTCTAGTCTTGCATTTTTATTAGTGTCTTAAATTTTGTTATGTAATTATGGCTCGTTCAGGCAACCCACTCCAGGCTCGTATGCCACTAGGGAAGAAAGGGTACTTATGTGCATTTGTTCTTGCACAAGGGATACGTCTAATCATTAAGCATTGTCAATAGCCACGTCCCGAAATTCCTTACACGATTGTTCCGGATTGAACGCCAAAGGTTATCATAAGAGTAAAAGATTTAAAAGAAATTATATGGCCACGTTTTGAGCCTGTCAGAGGCCTGCATCCCAACCCTGGAACAATGATTAAAAACTGAAAGCTGAAAATATAATAACATGATTTGGGGTTTGAAGAAAGCTATACAGTCAATCGGTGAACTCATTGGTAGACTTAAGCAGTCATCCTTTTGTGCTCTAAGCGATGACTTAATCCAGGCCTCGGTTCGACAGACTGGTCCAGTCTAAAACAAACAGCTCGATAAACAGAGGCTTAAAACAGATGGATAAATTAGATGAACCGAACAGCTGGATAACTACAAGGACTTTAATAGATTGGTAGAAGAAAAAAAGGGTGGGAGAATGAAAGATTGGCTCAATAGATATGGATATGAGGCTGGATAGCTGTATCCATGGATGGTCGTAGGGACGGATGGATCAATTGAGGGATGAATGAATTAGTGGATGGTGAAACCAAGGAGACAATTTTCACCGAGTAACGAATCTGAGTATTCGAATGAATTATTATTGGCCTGAATCCGGATATGAAGCGATGAGGAATTTGCCTATCATAGTTTAATTTTACTCAAAGCATATTGTCATGATAATCTTAGAGAATAGACAAATGATTTGATAAAACGCTGAATAGATGGATTGACGGGTAGAAAATGGCTGACTCGGTGAAACAGAAGACGTCTAATAATAATAATAATAATAATTGGTCATTTATATCGCGCCTCACTCCATGCTAATGCAAGCATGCTCAGCGCGCTCACAAAAACGAAACGACAATAACACTCTAAAATAGTTTTAAATAAGGTTTCGACCGATGGAGGCACGAAACGACAATAACATTTTAAAATAGTTTTAAACAAGTATTTTGCTGATGGATGTGTACTTCATCAACTTAATTGAAAAGTAAAGTCTTCAAATTCTTCTTGGATGCTTTTTTTGACAACGAGTTTTTCAGTGTCTCAGGTAAGCCATTCCACAGTGTAGGCGCCACAGATTCAAACGAGCGTACACCAAGAGTCTTTTTTCTGTGACCTTCCAAACCTGGAATTTCCAGGAGAGATTGTGTTGAAGATCGCAGCATCCTTAACGGGACATGCTTCGGTATAAGCTCTTTGAGATATGCAGGTGCTGAGCCTTCCTCGCATAATCTTATGATCGATGCGCTTCGTCACAGGGAGCCAGTGGAGCTCTTTGAGAATTGGAGTGATATGGTCATGCTTCTTTACTCGTGACACAATGCGTGCTGCAGTATTTTGAACTTTCTGAAGTCTATCCATTTGTTTATGGGGTAAACCCCACAGGCAACTGTTACAATAGTCTAGTCTTGACTGTATTGTTGCAACAACAAAAGCATTGGCTGTTTTTTTTTATTAATTAGGGGTCGCAGCTGACCCAGGGCACGAAGATGGAAGGAGCATGCCCTAACCACAGTACTGATGTGTGGACCCATTGTTAATTTACTGTCAATGATAAAGCCCAGGTCTCTGACAGTGTTAGACAAAAAGATATCAGAGGCCCCTACTTTAATAGATGGAATATCGACTTTCCTAAGATTGAAGTTTGAACCGCACAGAATTGCCTCAGTCTTGTCGTCATTTAGTTTGAGTTTGTTGGCAGTCATCCACGCTTTCACCGCTAGACAGCAGTCTTCCACTGCATTAACAGCGGCAGCACAAGCATTATGATCAGGATGGAAGCTTTTGTACAGCTGGGTATCATCCGCATATAGTTTGCGAGATAATCCTTGGCTATCAATTATTCTGCCAAGCTGGCTAGTGTAAACAGCAAAAAGGATAGGCCCTAATCAAAACAAAAAGGCGTTGTACGTTCGAAAACATGTTAACGGAAAGCTAACGTAATTACATATTTAAAACAGGTTACATTGACATACAATATATATTATAATAAATACATAGAATATTTACAAGAAACATAATTTTAAAGGTAGGATAATGGAAATGCAAAGTCTATATAGAAATCTGTTAACTGGCTCGCCAGCTTTTAGACAGGATGTGTCGCGAAACTCACATTTTATTGATCTTTGCGGAGACGTGACCGCATTACGAAGGACACGGAGGCCTAGCGGCAGCGCGTTCAACTGGCTATCCGATGTTTCTGGGTACGAATCCTGGTAAAGGCTAGGATTCTGTCACAGGAGTGAGTCCTTGAGTCCACCCAGCTTTATTGGTTAGTACCGGACATTAGTTGGGGTAAAATGAAGGCGGCTGGGCATTGTGCTTGCCACACATCCCCCAGTATGCCGTTGCCACATAAACTGTTGAACGCTGCTTCAATTTAGTCAGAATGGTTCTTTACTTACCGCATTATGAGAAACTCCAGAAAGAAATATTTAGGGCTCTCAGTTCAATCGGAGTTCTATAGTGGTTAACATTATATAGTTGCTTTTACTAAGCGTTCAATACACTTTTATTTAAATTTGAATTTTTCAACA
This sequence comes from Anisus vortex, assembly GCA_949126835.1. NCBI lineage: Eukaryota > Metazoa > Mollusca > Gastropoda > Planorbidae > Anisus > Anisus vortex. The sequence goes on from OX421506.1 coordinate 22,954,169, forward strand.
AAAAAAAAAAACAAACACAACTAGAAAACTACAGTAGCAAAACATAGGGTCTTGTTGGCTATGTTCATCTCTTCCATCTTGTTGATAGCCCGATAGAGTCAATTCTCTTTCAGTTCTCTGAAAGAACAGTATGTTGTTGTTTTATGTTGAAAAAGCTTTTTTTAATAGCCGTGATACCAGCCATCTATTAATACCAATACAAGTATTCCCCGTAGACTTTGTCCTAGCAACTAGAATTGCTGACTAAGTTAGTTTCAAAATGTACTTTGCTTGTTTTTGAGTAGTCTTGTGTTACTTCAAATTTGCACTATAAAAATGAAAAACAATTGAGACTAAACGAAGCTTTTACCGACAGTAAAACTTCTAATTGTTCACTGTGTGGAACTATATTTTTTTTAAGATAACTGACACTTGATAGGAGTGAAAAAAAAACGTTGGTTTTAAGCAGTGCTTTTTTTGTGACGGTACGCACCGGTACGGCGTACCGGCACCTTTTTCAATGTGGGTAAAAAATATTACTTTTCTTGAATTAAAACGTTTATTATTAATTTATTATATTATTAATTTGTTAAAATTGAATTATTTTAAAATTGCGCGCAATAAGAATTAAAATTTAAAATGCGAAACTGCTTTAAAAGTTAGGCAATCCATCACTGAGTACCGGCACCTATTTTTTTTTTACAAAACAAGCACTGGTTTTAAGGATATCCTGCGAGACGCCAAGTTGTGGGAAGATGATATTGTTCTGTGCTGAAATTGAAGATATTATTTATTTATTGAACCAAAGACTATTTGAAAGATGGACCATTTGCTCTATTTATAGAGCTGAAGAGTTAGTTTGTGCATGCAAAGCCTTCGATTTGCAATAAAAAGTCTTCCGGTGTAAATAAAAAAAATCTTAATATGAAGAATTTTGTTGTAATCTGTATCTATCACAAAGAACTATCTTGAAACCTAGTAATGTGTATTAAACTATAATGCCTGGTAGCAATTGTTGTGCAATTCTTGGATTTTCAGCATGTTATGCTCGACAAAAGGGCTTGCATTACATATATATTATATTATATATATATATATATATATATATATATATATATATATAATATATATATAGATATAGATATATAGATACATAGATAGATTGAGAGATGCCAAAAGTCATAGGTATTTTCATAGACTATAATACACATGGACCGCTTGCTTTAGTATTTCTGCTATAAATGACTCGAAAGACTGCTTTTAGGAATTCCCGATTCGTATAATACTTTGCACTTCCGTTTTATTGAATCGCTTTGATTTTCTCAATGAAAAATTAACATTAAAATGGAAAGTTCTATACAGCGGAAACATTTAAGAAACAAGGAGGTGCGTAGAAGTAATTAAAGACAGCCTTATTGGTTGCGCACGGAAAAAAAGTTGATATATGCTCTAAAAATAGAGTAAGTGGTCCATCTTATTATAGTCTATGATATTTTATTGCTGCGCAAGTAAATAAAAGCCTTAAGAAACATCGTCACAAAGCGTTTGAGAACAACATGGAATTTCATCTGGAGAACGAACACACGTTTGTAATTAACGAGTCTAGCTTGTTTTTGATTTCGCTTCGACTTGGATCTGTTTAGACATAAGTCGTTTATTATATACATTCACATATTTCTCTTATTCAGTATGTTTGTCAAGCTTTAAATCATTAATAAGCCTTATATCTTTTTTTTAGCCTAGAGAATAATATCCAGGTTCTTAGTTGCTTGTTTTTGCGCAATGTTAAATGCGCTCTGAGCTAAGATTCGGTATGTTTGTTTTGCAGTGCTATAAAAATATAATTATTATTATTTTAAAATAAAATCATTAAGGCTTTCTGTTTATCTAACATAGAACCAGTGGATTAGCTTGAATGTCCAGGTGATGGTGAAAGTGAGCGGTGTTGGGGGGGGGGGGTGTGAAGGGGGCGCGAATAGTATAAAGGGGGGAAGGGGCAAATGATTCTAGGTAGAAAAGGGATATAGTGCGCAGAGGGAGAGGGGAGGGCATTAGAAGGTTAATTCTGAACTGGTGCACAATTACACCGTAAACTATTGAAAAACGTAATAGTTTATCGAATGAATTATCAATAGTTTAAAGGTAAACTTTAGAATGATTATAAATTTTTAAAAACCTGTTTATGATGATTTTAATTAAAAGGTACGAGTCAAGTTCAAACACAACACTGGCACTGTAGGCGACTAGTCAAAACATGGTCGCAGCATGAGCATGCACACAAATATTTTTATGCAAAGTTATCAGACTAGATAGAACAGCTTCGTCATCATCATCAATCCCTTGACTGTTGTGGTCGTTGTGGGGAGAGATTGTCAATAGTTGAGTCAACTGCAGCCCTGTCCAGCATCTCCGCTGACGGCCTCTCCTACGCCCACCTTCTACCGTGCCCTGGAGGATTGTTTTTTGGCGGGTTATTAAGCCGCAACACATGACCTTGCCATGTCAGTTTGCGCCGTTGTATTGTTGCCATAATGTTTTCTTGAGGGCCTGCAATTGGTGATATTCTGTCCCTCACATACGCATTGTTCAACGTAGGAGATTCGAAGTATTTTTTTCTCATGCATTTATTTTCAAATGCCTGCAACTTGTTTTCAGTTGCACAAAAATATGTCTATGGAAAGTTATCAAACTAGATTGAACAGCTTGAATCACAATAAATCAATATTTTAAAAGAAATTTTTTTTAAAGATAACCAACCATTATTATTGTGAATATTATTATTAATAATATTAACACATTTAACGAATCAGTTTCGTCTAAATAAATGTCTATTCAAATAATAATAATTTCTAAAACGAAAAAAAAATGCCTATGCATATAATTAGTTCATTATATAAAAGTTTTTTTAAAATGATTTTCGCGGACACACTCCATCCCCAATTAGTTCATAAAAATCAAGGTTTTACCGTACGACCGAAGAATTCCCCTCCGGGTTATTTCTCTTGCACGGTCAACATTTTGTAGTTCTTCGCTTCTCGTTTAACGGGGTTTCCCGCATATTATATACATTTTTAATGTTGGTTGATTTGTACGTAATGAAAGACGCGTTGAGTTAAAAAAAATAATTTTAGGTGCTGATTTTCAGCGGCGTAGTCAGGGAAGGGGTGGGAGCAGGGGGTAGCAGCCGCTCCCACCCTAAGTCTATTTTTCAAAATGAAGATTCTTTTTAAGAATCAAAAGTAGCGTTTTCTAAAGAAAAAAAGTGAGAACTTTTCATGAAAAAAAAGTCAAGCTTTTGCAGGAATAAAAAATAGGGGGTTATTTCAAGATAAAAATAGTATGGCCTTTCTAAGAATAGAATAGTGAGACATTTAAATAATAACCTTAAAAGTGAAACCTTTACAAGAATAAAAAGTGTGAACGTTTCGAAAACAAAACTAGGGAAGGTGATGCGCAAGTCTCTCATGCTTAGGGATAGTGACCAAGTGCCGCGTCCTCTCTAGCACCCGTGGGGCACGTCTGTAATATGGCCTCTCCTACCTAATGTGTCTGAATGGTAACCTTCAAGTACGGTATATACTTCTGCTTTTGGTGCTTCCTGTTTTAACAACGATTTATTTGCGACAGAATGTCCAGTAGAATAACTGGGCTTCTGGGAGGAAGATGCTCCCCCCTCCATTCAGTGCAAAAGGGTGAAAATCATGTAAAGTTTCACTAACCGAGTCCCTACTCTCTCTTGATAGATTAGATGGCTTTTTCTCGCTTACAAGTTCTGTCTCTTAGATAGACGACAGTCTTAATGACAGCATGTGGTGGGGAGTGGGCTTGAGGTGAACACTGCTTGAATGACATAGTCTGCGTATGACTCTTTCAGGACCCTTGAGAGAAACAAATTTGCTCCTGCGAGACATTTTCTGGGCCCTCCTTTCCAACACTAGTCATAACTAGATGATTTATTTGCATTACATACATTTTGAGAAATCAGGAATCTTTTTAAAAAGGTCTTAAAGTCACTGAATCAGATTTATATTTCGACAACACAGACACAGTCAATTAAAATATTAAAGACTTATATATTTTCTGGGACTCTCTAGAAATTCGCTATACATTTCTTCTGACAGTTTATCTAGGCTTTAGACATTAAAAGAAGAACAATGTAGTCTTATCTTATCTTATAAGTTTACAGACGTCCCTTCTAGATAGAAGATTATTACGTCCACTAGGCCCAAAACTCCTGCAGGGCGACAGGGATCCGTCGGTGGCAGGGATAGAACCCGCGACCTGTCAGTTGGTTTTTGGTTGACAGGCCGCTGAACTAACCGTTGGACCAGCCGGCTTCACTTACGGGGAGATTCGCGTTGATTCTATAAATACTTTGTGCATCCAGGCAATCAGCAGTACATCTAGATGCAATCAATTTGAAAGAATTTTCCAGAGACATGGATAGATACAGGGATAGATACAGAGATAGTTACAGGGATAAATACAGGGATAGATACAGGGATAGACACAGGGATAGACACAGGGTTAAATACAGAGATAGATACAGGGATAGATACAGGGATAGATACAGGGATAGATACAGGGATAGATACAGGGATAGATACAGGGATAGATACAGGGATAGATACAGGGATAGATACAATGATACATACAGGGATAGATACAGTGATAGATACAGGGATAGATACAGGGATAGATACAGGGATAGATACAGGGATAGATTCAAGGATAGATGCAGGGATAGATACAGGGATAGATACAGTGATAAATACAGGGATAGATACAAGGATAGATACAGGGATAGATACAGTGATACATACAGGGATAGATACAGTGATAGATACAGGGATAGATACAGGGATAGAATCAAGGATAGATGCAGGGATAGATACAGGGATAGATACAGAGATAGGTACAGGGATAGATACATGGATAGATACAGGGATAGATACAGGGATAGATACAGGGATAGATACAAGGATAGATACAGGGATAGATACAGGGATAGATACATGGATAGATACAGATATTGATACAGAGATACATGGATAAATACAAGGATAGATACAGGGATAGATACAGGGATAGATACAGGGATAGATACATGGATAGATACAGATATTGATACAGAGATACATGGATAAATACAAGGATAGATACAGGGATAGATACAGGGATAGATACAGGGATAGGTACAGGGATAGATACAGGGATAGATACAGGAAAAGATACAGGGATAGATACAGGGATAGATACAGGGATAGATACATGGATAGATACATGGATAGATACAAGGATAGATACAGAGATATATACATGGATAGATACAGGGATAGATACAGGGATAGATACAGGGATAGATACAGGGATAGATACAGGGATAGATACATGGATAGATACAGGGATAGATACAGGGATAGATACAGGGATAGATACAGGGATAGATACAGGGATAGATACATGGATAGATACAAGGATAGATACAAGGATAGATACAAGAATAGATACAGAGATAGATACATGAATAGATACAGGGATAGATACAGGGATAGATACAGAGATAGATACAAGGGATAGATACAGGGATAGATTCAATGATAGATACAGGGATAGATACATGGATAGATACAGGGATAGATACAGGGATAGATACAGGGATAGATACAGGGATAGATACAGGGATAGATACAGGGATAGATACAGGGATAGATTCAATGATAGATACAGAGATAGATACAGAGATAGATACAAGAATAGATACAGGGATAGATACAGGGATAGATACATGGATAGATACAGGGATAGATACAGGGATAGATACAGGGATAGATACAGGGATAGATACATGGATAGATACAGGGATAGATACAGGGATAGATACAGGGATAGATACAGGGATAGATTCAATGATAGATTCAATGATAGATACAGGGATAGATACAGGGATAGATACAGGGATAGATACAGGGATAGATACCGGGATAGATACAGGGATAGATACAGGGATAGATACAGGGATAGATTCAATGATAGATACAGAGATAGATACAGAGATAGATACAAGGATAGATACAGGGATAGATACAGAGATAGATACAGGGATAGATTCAATGATAGATACAGAGATAGATACAGAGATAGATACAAGGATAGATACAGGGATAGATACAGGGATAGATACATGGATAGATACAGGGATAGATACAGGGATAGATACAAGGATAGATACAAGGATAGATACAAGAATAGATACAGAGATAGATACATGAATAGATACAGGGATAGATACAGGGATAGATACAGAGATAGATACAAGGGATAGATACAGGGATAGATACAGGGATATATACAGGGATAGATTCAATGATAGATTCAATGATAGATACAGGGATAGATACAGGGATAGATACAGGGATAGATACAGGGATAGATACAGGGATAGATACAGGGATAGATACAGGGATAGATACAGGGATAGATACAGGGATAGATTCAATGATAGATACAGAGATAGATACAGAGATAGATATAGGGATAGATTAAATGATAGATACAGAGATAGATACAGAGATAGATACAAGGATAGATACAGGGATAGATACAGAGATAGATACAGGGATAGATACAGGGATAGATACAGGGATAGATACAGGGATAGATACAGGGATAGATACAGGGATAGATACAGGGATAGATTCAATGATAGATACAGAGATAGATACAGAGATAGATATAGGGATAGATTAAATGATAGATACAGAGATAGATACAGAGATAGATACAAGGATAGATACAGGGATAGATACAGAGATAGATACAGGGATAGATACAGGGATAGATACAGGGATAGATACAGGGATAGATACAGGGATAGATACAGGGATAGATACAGGGATAGATTGACACACGGGCAGAAAGACAGACAGAAAGACAGGCGGGTAGAAAGATAATACATTAAGAGATAAAATGTTAAATAGATTTACAAATCGCAAGATAAATAAACAGACAGATAGATCAATAGATTGACCGGCAGATAAAAAATACAGATAGACAGATCTTAAAAAAGACAAACGATAAATAGTTAGATAGCCAATTAGCCAAGTCAGTTTGAAAACTCTATTTCATTTTTTCGTAATCAGTTTTTTTTTTACATACGCTATTACTAATTGCATGTATAGGTCATGATGACATTCACTAGGTCAACTGATTTTGATTTGTCCTGGTCAGATCTAGTCGTTATACAAAAAAGATATCAATTAGCAATTTAAGTTTTATTTTTAATATGAACTTACGAGTATGTCTCGGGTCAGACAGATGAAATGAATCTCAAATATGTAATTAAATATGTTTTTTTTTTCTCCGTGGCCTATATGATGTCAGTGAGTTTACCCAGCTCTGGTGGGTTCCTGGCAGCTCTGGTGGGTTCCTGGCAGCTCTGGTGGGTTCCTGACATTATTTTCGCAACACAGTCCTCAAGTATGTCGTGGAAACTGATCACCGCTGCTTCGTCGACCCTTGGGATTAAATTTGGTTAATGATTTTTTTTTTTTACATACATAAAATTATATGGGCATATATAATTAAGATATTAATGGATATATATAATTAAGATATTAATGGATATATATAATATGTTATGATTTAAGCGATCTTTGCCAGTCCCTCTTTTTATAAGATTGCACCGACTATTGATTTCTGTAGAAAAAAAGGTGGAGGAACATTAAGGGCGCGAAAAAAAAAAGTTCCACGAATTACTGGCGATAAGTAAATCATTCCATTCTTCTACTTTCTGTAGTTCATTTGTCAAAAAAATTATAATGATATTCTGTTCTGAATCGTGTATATATATTTATTTATAGAGAGAGAGAGAGAGAGACGAAGAGAGAGAGGAAGAGATATAGAGAGATATGTACTACAAACCATGGGCCCAGAAAATAGAAGCTGTGGACCTATTCCGGCCCGCCAGTGTCAACAATAATAAGAGATGTGAAGCGTGCACGGCAATTCGTTCATTTATTCTGTTTCAACTAGCCTTACAACGTCGTCGAGTACCGAAATATATCCGAGAGAAATTCAACTGGCCCTACTTTTTTTAAAGCTAGAAGAACGCTTAAAAAAAGAACAACAATAATAGAGGCCAGGTACAAGATAAAGTATGTTAAAAAAAATTGTATTTGAAAAAATGAATTAAACTTTAAGCCTGCATATGTTGTATATGCGTCCATTAAAAAATGTACATGGCTTTTTATGCTTTTGTTCTTAACGTACATAGATTTTAAAGGTTAAAGGTAGCTTGTCTTCAAGGCCATTAAAACAATAACATCAGATCTTTAAACAAACATTTGCAATTTCGATTTTTTCTATTTAAAAAAAAATTTATACGGTATTTTATTCCTATAACTATTGCTTGATGTTTTCGCATGTTCCGAAAGAATTTATTTTCTGTAACTATTTTTTAAACCCGATAATCTAATGTTAGTCTGATCTTGTTAGCTTTGAAATTAAGGGAGATTTAGGGTAAATGTCTTTCTCTAATATGGAGTCACCCTATTGATTATGCAACTTCTATTGGGTGATTTTACTGCATACGTTTTACCCTGAATAAAAAGCAGAATATAGATTATCGTTTATAAAACATTAAATTCTAACCTAGAAATACGAAATTTTGGCTTATTATAGAGCTCGGAAGACACAGAGATTAAAAAGACTTGTATTACTCCTTACTGTGGAGACCCCGTTGGGACCGAGGAAGAGTCCACAATTTAACTACACATAAAATAAAAAACATCCCAAACAAGAATTATACACAGATGACAGAGTGTAACCTTGGGTTTTTAGACCAGCCCTTCAGTGACTTCATTGCCGGAACAGTAGGGGCAGTGACGGAGGCCTGATCCAGGGTGTTCCACAGCCTAATGGCTGACGAAAAAATAATATTTGTAGACGTCGGTGCTTGCATGTGGGACATGCAGCTTGAGCTGATGGCATCGGGTAGAGCGGGACACCTGTTGGATTCGACCTGGCTGCGTGGACCTGCAGTACAAAACAAAAAATAAATTACCAGTCTACGATTATCCTTGGTTTGAGTCTAGTATTGTATTTTGATTAATGTTTTAAAATAATGTTGAGTTATTGTTTTTTTCTGGTATGTTCAGGCAACCCATTTCATGCCCGGATGCCTCTCGGAAAGAAAGATAACTTATCTGCAGATAAGAAGATACAGCTTTGTATGTACTATGTGTGATGCTTCAAAGTTACGTAAACAAAAAGACATTTCGTATCAGTATGTGTATTTGGTTTAAATTATTTAAGTCGTAATAGAGTTATAAGACCTATAACTGAAAATGTTTTATAATTGTTAATAGCAATTAGCGTTCGTTTTTAATTACTTTTGTTTGTTTATAACTTAACGATGTTTCATTACTTAAGTTTAAAACAGAGCAGCCGTGTTGTTATACTAGGACAGTCTAGCCGCCGTGTCTGGGTTTATTTAAGTGTCCTATAAAGAAGAAAGTGTTGTTCCTATCGAATACACAAGATTCTCTGGTCAAAACTACGTTTGACTTAAACAAGGGAAATAACAACACAATTTTGTTACTCAGTAAAGTCCATTTTATATTTCTGTATTTACCCCTGAGGAGCCATATATACAGCATAGAAATATATTTATTTTCTGGTCATTTTAATAAAAAGAAAAAGAAGAAAAAAACGCATTTATCCCGAACAAGGACATCTACTCTAACCTTATCCGTGAGCAACGGTGATCTCCCTTGCCCTTGTCGCTATAACTCAAAATCAAAACCGCTTCCATCAAGCGGTCTTTCACCCAATAGCTTAGTTTTCGGGTTCGTATTTTAAAGGGGCTTGGACTGTTGTTGTTTTTTTTTTGTTGTTGTTGTTGTTTTTTTGTTTGTTTTTTTTGGAAGGGGGGGGGGGATGAGAGGGTTAAATATTAATGTGCTACATTTCAATGTCTAAATCCCTTTTACTATATTGGTTATCTAGTTTCAATTTGAACTACTATGTTTTTAAACTATCCAATTTGGTTTCCGTTATATCCCTATAGTATGTACGGCTGTTTAAGTCTAATATATTTGACAGTGTTACTCTACGTGGTTGTCTAATGCTTGTTGAAATTTCGCTTGTAATTTTTGTTTTAGAATTCACTAATTGGAGAAGATTGACTGCTGAGGTATCCATTCGGTCCCCCCCCCCCCTCCATGACCACAACGGTCAAGGGATTGAGGCTGGGGTGAAGCCAGAATTTTTTCCAGGGGGAGGGGGGTGGGCTGAGCTTTCGCCTGAAAAAATATTTACCAAATTTTTTGCGAATTCAGTACATATTTTTTTTAATCAGTTGAAAAAAGCTATTTTGAAAAAAAGAATTCCAGGGGGGGGCGGGGCTTAGCCCACCTACCTCAGATCCCTCTATGGCTTCGCCCCTGAATTGAGGATGATGATGATGATGAATTTGATTACATTTCTTCCTACTCTTTGTTACACTACATAAAAATTTAAGTTTCATAATACCTTATGCAATGAGGTCTTGCAACGGGCTAACATACCTATCATGTTCACTCTCCTTGATCGAGGACGTCTCCAATGTCTTGGCCATGTTTCCAGGATGGAGGATGGGCGAATCCCAAAATACCTGCTATATGCTGAAGGCAAGAGAGCTACTGGCCGTCCCCAACTTAGGTTCAAGGACGTCTGCAAGCGTGACCTAAAGGCTATAGATGTCGAGGTCGGAAACTGGGAGAACCTGGCTCAGAACAGAATTACTTAGAGAAATACCTTAACACCGGTACAAATGCTGCAGAGGGCAGACTTCGCCTTATCGCGGAGGCTAAATGATCAGCAAGGAAAAGTAAAGAAGATAGGCTTCCCATGACTCCAACGGTCGCGTTTTCAAGTGCCAGAGATGCGACGGAGCCTGTCTCTCAATGATAGGTCTCTACAGACACACCCAATGCTGCACAGCTGGCGAAATCACAAGAGCGCAAATCTAATCGTCTTATCATTGACTATGTATCCAATAATAATGATGATGAAGATCTTATGCAAACATAGCCTACTAGATAATGTTTTAGAAGAAAAGGGTTGAACACGAATCAAATTCGTTGATACTATTTTTATTGTTTTGTTTCTTTATTGGCCTTATGTTTTTTTAATAAAAAAAATCCTGAGATATACATGGAAACCCGAACTAAAAAAAATAATCTATGTGATAGAGCTGAGGTTTGAAAAAACTGGCCACAGGAGAATTATGAGTAAATAAATAATTTATCATCTGCAACATGCCCATGTTTGGAGCTGTGGGGAAAACAACGCGGGAATGGGGAATGTCGGTGTTTAACAAACAGGGAAAAGCAGTTTTGTAATTTAGAAAGTGGCTGCCTGAACTGGGTTATATTTAGCTGTGGATTTGTACTTCTACGTAAGAGCAAAATATTTGGACAAGATAGTTAAAGGTCTATAGGTGATATTGTTGACATTTTGGTGACATTTTGAGTTGTTTTGAAATGAGAATAAGATGTCTCAGAACCCTCAGAATTTAATAGATAAATCAAATGCCATTAAGTTTAAAAACTGTCAGTGTATACAAACAAGTTACATCGTCATCTTGCCAGCCAGACCCTGGTGAAAATCCTGGCTTTAAAACATTACACAAAACCCTTTGATATGCTAGCCGAACGAACTGCCGCTCGGACACCGTAATTCGTTTTATAACTTACATATGTTCTGTTCTAGTATTTTTTTTATTTATTTTTTTTATCATTTTTTTGTTTTGATAAAAAAGAAGTATATCTCTAGGCTATCATAGCAGCCGTTTGTTTACACCGTGCTTCAACCAATGCGCCACCTACCGGTGAGCTAGTTACAAAAAAACGGTTACAAGGTCAGCAGGTCGAAGGCCACAAATCGAAAAACTACACTTTTAAAAAAAGTGATGAAATGAAACAAATTCTACCCAATAAAAGCAGAAATTTGAACACATTGAAAAGGCCATACTAAGGCTATGACTTGATACAGACTCAATTTCTCCCCAGTCTTTTCCCTCTTCAGATATTTGGTTCTAGTTTCACCCAACGAGTTTTGAGTTGTTTCCGCTTGGAGAAAAAAAAAGTGGGTTTTAAAGCTTCATCTTCCAAGAATTGTTTTTTTTTTCCTCCCCTTTCCCGCCCACATCACTGTAATTTCCCCCTGGTCCTATGTCCACGCAAGAGGATTACTCTTTCTCAGATCTGAGTGGTTCCCGTTTCCGGTACCACCCCCTCCCTGTGCTCACCCCCCCCCCTTTACACCAGACGCCATTTTGTTCTGTTTTTTTTTTAATTTGTTTACATTTAGTAATTTAGACATTCTTTTCTTTCAGTGTGGGGAGCGGGTGGGGGAGGGGAGGGGGGACCTAGAGATAGAAACATGTGGTCAAGTCTCAGTTTACAATGCATATGTATTATAAGGATTTTCTTGGGGAAGAGGGGGGGGGGCTGGGGTCTGTATGTGACAGAAGGTAGTAATGCTGCTATGTATTCTCACAAGAACGGGAAAAGGGGGGAATAATACACCGGTCTCTTGTTATTTGTCTGTGCATCAGTTGCAGCCCTTTTTTTTTTTTCAGTTGTTGCTTTTTACTGTTCGTTTGATGAACGTTTTGAATGTCGTAAAGATTGGATTCATTGAACAAATGATGCGTGTATGTACTCTAAAACTAGGTCAAGGCATCGTCTGCAAAAATTCTACAAAACAAAAAATATTTCATTTTCTTTTTTGTTCAGCACCAACATAATTATAGACTGGGGTCATTTATTCAAAACATTTCAAATGCCAAAGATGGCGATCGTGCACGTATACCATTATCAAAGTTAGGTATAGAATATAGAGTCATGATAGTTTTTTTTTATATTAGATTACACTTTAACAAATGTATCACTAATATTTAGTACTAGTGGTTGTGTCCGTCAAAATGACGGAGAAACGAATTACTACAATGTGTTTTGTTTAGAGAGAAAGAACAAAAGACAATATTATAATAAAAACTGGAGTGGGAACGTATCTTTTTGGTATTTAGTATTTTTTAAATTCTTTCTGGTCGCCCTGACCCTGGCTTATGCATAAGAATGGTTGCTGTCATGCTTTTGGTATTAAAACGTACCGAACAGTTGTATTGACTTGACTTGTTATTAATAATATTATTAAATAAACAATAATATAATATCTAAAAGAAAGCCGGTTGGTCCAGCGGTTAGATCACCGGACTGTCAACCAAAAACCAACTGACAGGTCGCGGGTTCTAGCCCTGCCACCGGCGGATCCCTGTCGCCCTGCAGGAGGTTCCGTCCTAGTGGACGTAATCTTCTATCTAGACGGAACGTCTGTAAACTTATAAGAAAAAAAACCACTGAAATTAAAGTTTCAATACAACAAAAGCTAAAGTGAGAGCGATTTTTTTTCGTTATTTAATTTTATTCTTGCTTATTGACAAGTCTTAATGAGGCGTGAACTATTGAACTGGGGTGATCGTGAACTTCCGGTTTTATTTTTAATCTAATAAACAAACAAGAAAACCGTAAAAACGAAGTTTTTATTATACTCCCTTTATTTGCAAACCATGTGTTTAATGTATAGAACAAATAAGTAATATCATACCTTATGAATTTCAACACTAAAATTTCCAATTGGTAATGTACGGCTTGCAGTAAACACAACACTACAAAACTAAAATTTCGAATCGGTAATGTCGGCAAATACATATCTAATTATAACGATTGCGCATTTTTTTTTAAATGTGTGAAGCATAATTTTTTTTTTCTACCTTTGCGCCGAAAAACTATACAAAGTTGCACAGGCATATCTCTGATACTTTCCTTATAAGAAATGAATATTGTCATAAGTGTAGTATTATTAAGTTGTTTTAACTGAAAATTTTATAGAATGTATTGTTAGGTTAGTCGGGGCAAGTCTGCTGTCCGAATTTCAGCTCGATCAGACCACGGGAAGTGGTCGAAAAATCGAAGCCAATAAGTTTGATATTATAAAAAGGTGATTATTCCCTTCTGACATTCACAATACATTGTTTTCTTTTGTAAACATGTTTTGGAAATGAAAGAAATTTTAATCCCCAACAAATGTTCGTACAACCAGTAACCCAGCACACATACATGTTTCGAATAAGATGATCGAATTCGACCGGAGATTTTGTTTTCTTGTGAACTTATCTTATACATTACAGACGTTCCTTCTATAAAGAAGATTATTGCGTCCTACGCTCATCCGTGGTCCGAGTCTAGTCTTGCATTTTTATTAATGTTTTAAATGATGTTAGGTTATTGGTTTTCCTGGTTTGTTCAGGCAACCCATTCCATGCCCGAATGCCACTCGGGAAGAAAGAGTACTTATATGCATTTGTTCTCGCATAAGGGACAAGGAAGGTGTTTTTGTCTTTATGTTTATCTGAGCTTTGCAACAGGTTGTTATTGGGTTGTATTTCTAAATTAGAGTTCAATGCCTTATGTATTATTACTACTTTACTCTTTGCCCTTCTGTCCTCTAGTGTTTCTAAGTTTAGTGATTTGACTAATGGTGTTACTCTTGTCAATTGGGAATATTCACTAGTTATAAACCTTGCAGCTCTTTTATGCATAGATACACGTTAAGACGTGTCCATTGTATCAATAAAACAGTGTTGAGAATGTTTCTTTCGATATTTTTTTCAAAATTGTATATTGTGTCCGGTCGTCCTGACACTAAGCTGGCACATTCATAAAAATGTATTATTGTTATACTTCTTTTATTGCTCAATTATTTCGTGTGTTTTTTTTCTAAATTGTGATCACTTTGGATTTCCTTAAAAATATTTTGAACATGTCTGCATTAGTATTGTGTAAAAATGAAATTATTTACATTTTTTTTAAATTGTTTATAGTTCATAAATGTACCGTACTAAGTTTCAACTACCGATGATTGGATTAAATATTACTTTTTAAATTGTTACAAATAAAAAAGTTCATGTTTCCAGAATATCTGCATATTGCCTCACTTACTCTTTTGTATTATATGCCCTTGCCTTGTTCTATATTATCTTCTTATCTTATCTTATATATTACAGACGCCCCTTCTATAAAGAAGATTGTTGCGTCCTATGCTCATCCGTAGTCCGATCGTACTCTAGCATTTTATTAATGTTTTAAATAATGTTAAGTTACTGGTTTTCCTGGTGTTTTCAGGCACTCGGGAAGAAAGAGTAGGCCTACTTATAAGCGTTTGCTCTCGCATAAGGGATAAGAAAAGTGTTTTTGTCCTTACGTTTATCTGAGCATTGCAACAAGTTGGTATTGGGTTGTATTTCTAAATTAGAGTTTAATGCCTTACGTAATATTACTATTTTACTCTTTCCCCCTTCTGTCCTTTAGTGTTTCTAGGTTTAGTGATTTGACTATTAGTTTATCTTCTCTATACCATGCACTATTTGCCAATGAACGTTGTAACCCCCCCCCCCTCCCCCTACTACCATTTTCGAAAAAAAAGGGCCTTTTCGAGGAAAATAATTGTAACAAGCCATGCAGCACAATTTAAACTGTTTCTAATATATTTTTTTTAATTTAAATTGCATTTCAACAATTTAATTTGTTACAATATGATTAAAATAAACCTTGTTAGATTCTAGTTAATTTTAGTTTAATCTAATTTGATACGAAGTGAAGGTCACACTCTAGTGCAGGGGTCGGCAACCTTTTGCTAATGGTGTGCCAAGCTAGAATTTCTAAATCATTCAGTGTGCCAACAGCCTAAAAGTCAACCTGCTCTATAATACTTGTTTTCTTATAAGAAGAGTAAGTAATTTCAATCCGTAGCTAAACAAAGGCCAAAAGCAAAGGAAATCTATAGAGAAAATTGTCAAAGCGTTTTATATTTAATTTAAAAAAATAATGTGTATGAGTATGTGATTATCATCCTTTTTATTAGCATTTATACCATATACAAAATTATATTACCATACTTTCACATTTATGGTAACTATTTGTAAAGGTTATCATTTAGGTGTCAAGATACATATATTATATCAACTGCTAATATTGATTGTGATATTTTGTTCTCAGTTTAACTGAGATGTTCTTGAGTATATTGTACATGGCAACAGTTAGTAATCACTGTAGTTAAGTGGAATTAATGAAAAGTAATCATACAAACTGGGTAGTTAAGGTAACGTTAAGAAAATGTGCATATTTTCTATTAGTCATATAATATTTATATAATTTTGAACTACTTTTTGACAGTTTGGTTAAAATAAAGTTTTAAGTTGTAGACCTTACTTTAGTCTTTTATTTAAAAAAAATAATTAAAAACATAACATTATAAATATTAGCGGAAATAAAAGTAGGTAATTATCTCCCTTTAATTAAAATACAGATAGCACAGAATAGGTATAGACAGATACTAAATTTGATTCAATAGTGACGCCAATCAAGTTATGTTTTGTAGTATAACAAATATTACTGACTAATTATTATGTCCTTACACAAACTACCGTTGTAATATTCATTACAAGATGTAATTATTGGAGGTATAAAATTAATTTACATTAAACATTTGTTAATAAACATTTCCTGCATAAATTATATGTCCTTTCAACCTTAAGGACCTTGTAAACAATTTGGCTCATTTCGATGCCCATTTCATTAAAGGTTTGAAATTCAACTGGCTACGTTTTAAAATCGCCAATATGCCTACACTTTAAAAAAAAAGTATCTACATCTAAGAAGGTCGTAGTAAGATTAAGCCAGTTATGCTTGATTAGGTTTGAAAAAAAATCCATTTGAAAGTCTTGAAACTCCGCTTTGAGTGCTTCGATGTGCTTCTGAAAAAGCCCATCTATCTATCTTAATATATGCCTTTGTAAAGGGAAGTACATATAGTTAAATGTGAAATTGATTTCACTCAATATAAATATTACTGGAAAATATAGTTGTTTTTGTTTTCATCAATAATAAAACACCTCTTGGAGGTCTCTCGCATGCTTTAGGTTGCCGACCCCTGCTCTAGTGGATACCAGGTCATAAGCAGGAACTTAGAGTGGACAGGAACGGCCAACTGTTTGTGCCTAATTTCTACGGTGATGTATCAGTGGTGTGTGGACACGGCAGAGTTAGTTCTCCGAGCCCCAAAAGAGTACGCTCGCTCGCATTCTCAAAAAAAGGTGGGGTTCAAGTCGGGTGTACTAACTGAAAAGTAATAATGTGACTTAAAGCGGGATGGCTTTCTCCTTCTCGGCCGTATTATATAGTGTAGTGATCGAAAACTTGGTTACATAAAGTTCGCAAAAAAACTAAACAAAAAAAAAACACAGAATTTAAAAGAAAGAACAAAAGAAAAGAAATAATTATTTTTTTTAAAGAAATTCCGTTTGTTAAGGAAATGACCGTCGGGCGTGGTGTTTTAATAGCTGAGAGGAAAAAACTAGAAAAGAATAGAGCGTTCCTATAATGTATCATAAAGACAGTGTTATGTAGATAAAAAGTAAAAAAAGTAAAGTACTATTCGGACCAAATTGATCATAGGGCTGGTGAATCAGCGTTCACCAGTTTCTATGGCCATGGCATACGAAGGGATGTGTGGCCAGCACAATGCCCAGCCGCCTTTACTTTACCCCAACTGATGTCCGGTACCCATCAGAGCTGGGGAGACTCAGGAGCACCCTCAAGTCCCGGTAAAAAATCCTTCCTGCGCCAGGTTTCGAACCTAGAACCTTTGGATCGCCAATCGAACGCGCTGCCGCTCGGCCAACCGTGTCCCATGACACATAGATACAGTAAATAAAAATGTTGAAACTAATTTTTTTTTAATCTCTTCAAAAATGTCTATGTTGGCGATTTATCTCGTCTTTCCAAATTAAAAGAAGAAGAATGAGGTCTAATAGAAGCATTCGCATTGATTATATAAATACTTTTCGACAATAGATGTTCATCCAGAAAATGAGCAGTAGATGCAATCAATTTTGCAGAAATTCTCATCACTAATAGTTGGTAGTAAAAATTGTGGATGGTTAAATAAATACTGCACTATTATACAGTGTGTATTTCCTGGGTGGCGGGATAGGGTAAACCCTATCAATAGGAGATGTAAGGCACTTCCTTCCCTCCGCTAGCCTGCGGGACACCTCATGGGCAGGGGTGGAGTACCCGCTTAGCCCCCCGATCAGGGTCACGTGACATCATGGAAGGCAGATGATGGATAGAAGTGGTGAGCAGCTGATAAAGATTTCAGGAACTGGTCACCTGTGCTAGGCAGAGGATGCCACCTGAGGCACAATAGCTAGGACAAACCGCCCAGTATGGGAGCTGCCCTCACAGAAAGCAATTGCAACCTACTGTGAGTAATGACTGCAAAGGAAAATCATGACTCAAAAGAAATCAAGGAATCAAGTTAACAGCGTGAATGGGGTTCTGAAGAACACCTCGCTCGGTATGGACATCCATGTGCGACAGGTGGAACCAGACCGTCATCTGGCAACTGTCAGCACCCGCAAACCGCATAAAATAGCAACGTGGAATATCAGGACAATGTTGCAAAAGGGAAAATTGGAAAACATAAAAGCAGAAATGAAAAGACTCCATATTAATATACTTGGATTGTCAGAAGTAAGATGGAAGGGAGCTGGAATGTTTTCAACCGATGGCTATTCCGTGATATACTCTGGAGGGGAACAGCACCAAAAAGGGGTCGGCATCATTCTTGATCCCGAAACAGCGAAATCGGTGAAAAATTACTGGCCAGTGTCAGACAGAGTCATAGCGATTAAGATACAGGGAAAGCCCTTCCACGTAGGTATTGACCAAGCTTATGCTCCAACATCACACTATGAAGACCAAGAAGTAGATAAATTCTACGAAGATTTAGATAATGTCATGAAACAACTAAAATCGCAGGATATCAAGATTGTAATGGGGGATTTTAATGCAAAGGTTGGCAAAGAGAAAATAGAAAACATCCTTGGTCCTTTTGCCTGGGAGAGATAAATAGCCGTGGTGAAAGATTAGTAGAATGGTGCAAAGAACATAACCTCTTCATATCAAATACATGGTTCCAGAACCACCCAAGAAGACGATAGACATGGAGTAGCCCAGGAGACAGAACAAGCAACCAAATCGACTACATATTGATTCAACACCGTTTCAGAAATGCTGTAAGATCATCAAAATCAATGCCAGGAGCAGACTGTGACAGTGATCATATCCCAGTCATATGTAATTTAAAACTAAAACTAAAACAACTCAAGAAATCAAAAATTAAACCCAAACTTGAAACTAACCTTCTAAAAAGAGATGATAATTTGAAAGAGAAGTTTACAATAGCTGTAAAAAATAAATTTGAAGCACTTGACAACTTATGCGAAGTGGAAGAGAGATGGCAGGAATTCAATAGATGCATTGAGGTGGCAGGAATTCAATAGATGCATTGAGGTGGCGATTGAAGAAAATTTACCAAAACAAAACAGAAAACAACACAAGAAATGGATCACGACAGAAATTCTAGAACTCATGGAACATAGAAGACTGCAAAAAAGGACGATAAGAAATATCAAGTACTAAATAAAAAAATAAAGAAAAAATGCAATGAAGCCAAAGAAAACTGGCTTAATGAACAATGCGCAGAACTGGAAAACAGCAAGATTGAAAATAATAAGTTAGTACATAAGAAAATACGAGAAATATCTGGGAAAAGAAAAGGTACACGATCAAGCTGCATTAAATCAAAAGAAGGAAATATTCTGTTAGACAAAGAAGACATACTATGCAGATGGGCAGAATATATTGAGGAACTATTTGATGATGACGGGAAAGAAAAACCAAGCTTAACCAAAAATATTGAAGGCCCACCAATATTGAAAGACGAGGTTGAAAATGCTATCAAGAAAATGAAACATGGTAAGGCCCCAGGGCCGGACAACATTCCAGTGGAAATATATGACGCATTGGGAGAAATAGGCATAAATGAAATAACTCAACTTGTTAACAAAATATATGATACTGGTAAGATCCCCTCAAGCTTAAGCAGATCAATTTTCATCACAATGCCCAAGAAACCTGGAACAACAGAGTGTGAATCACACAGAACAATTAGCTTAATGAATCATGTCACAAAAATACTCCTCAGAATAATCATGGAAAGAATAAGAAGTAAAATCTGTCCGGAAATTTCAGAAACCCAGTTTGGATTCGTTGCAGATAAAAGCACAAGAAATGCTATTTTCACCTTATCTATGTTAATTGAAAGATGCATCCAGATGCAAAAAGACCTGTATCTATGCTTTATAGATTATTCTAAGGCATTTGACAAAGTCAAACATCAAGAACTATTTAATATATTACAAGATCTGGACATAGATGGTAAAGACCTCAGAATAATAAGAAATCTATACTGGGAGCAAGAAGCTGCCATTAGATATGAAGGGGAGTTAAGTGCATTCAAACCAATAAAGAGAGGAGTAAGACAGGGATGTGTTTTATCACCAGACCTCTTCAACATCTACAGTGAAATAATACTCCGGAATATCGAACACCTAGATGGTATTAAAGTCGGAGGAAAGAATATAAATAATCTGAGATATGCAGACGACACAGTACTAATAGCAGAATCAGAAAGTGCCCTGCAAACTATTCTAAATAAGGTGGTAGAAGAGAGCCGACTAAAAGGATTAACACTCAATATCAGTAAGACCGAAGTAATGGTAATCTCTAAGAAAAGACAACCTCCAAGATGCTCTTTATCCAGTGAAGGTGAAAACATCAAGCAAATCAGTTCTTTTCAGTATCTAGGCTATACAATAACACAGGAAGGCAAATGCAACAAAGAAATAAAGAGAAGAATCGCAATAGCTAAAAACAGCTTCATGAGCTTAAGCAGTATCATGAAAAACAGGAATATCAGAATATGTACCAAAATGCGCATACTGAAGGGGTATGTTTGGTCTGTTCTTCTATATGGATGTGAATGTTGGACTATTGATAATGAAACAAGGAAAAGATTGGAGGCAGTAGAAATGTGGTTTCTAAGAAGGATGATGAGAATATCATGGACTGAAAAGAAATCTAATGCAGAGGTGTTGAAAACAGCATGTACCTCAAGAAAACTCATTAACACCATTAGGAATAGACAGATGAAATTTCTAGGACACATCTATAGGAAAAATGGTATAAAAAGACTGGCTTTGTGTGGGGAAATATCTGGTAAGAGAGACAGAGGAAGACAAAGGCTAACATATGTAGAAAACCTGAACGAATGGGCCACGAACAACAACATAAGTAATAATAATAACTTTCTGCAAAAAGCTAACAACAGGAAAGAATGGAGGGTCATGAACGTCGATGTCTGTTCCAGACCTGGCACGTAAAGAAGAAGAAGAAGATATCCTGAGACACAGAATGTTCTGATAGCACTTGACTCGTATAAATTCTTAGTTCTTCTATTATTCTGGAAAAATTGCTAAAAGTGGGGCCTCTTCCCTAAAACTTCGCACCCGCTAGCGTCAAAACCTGGCTACGCCACTGCCCCTGTTTTGCACTTCCTGTCTGCCTCTACTTTTCAAATATGGCAGGGTACATGGTACTATCTCTAGTCTGTCTAGTGCAGAAATACCGTTAGTGGTACGCCAGCACAGATTTGAACAACAAAATGACCAGAATAATAAAAAACTAACCCATAAAAAAAAGTTTTTATTATACTTCCTTTCTTTGTAAACTAAGTTTTATATTTAATTTATATTTTGATAGATTAAAACAAATATAAGTGATATCATACCTTATGAATTTCCACACTAAAATTGTGCGCATCCCTTTTTTTCTAGCTTTGGCCCGCCAAAACCATAAAAAGATAACTCTTTTGGTTTCGGCTACATTGTATCGTTTTCATTCTATTTATTTCGTACAAACGAACATGTCCGATAAGTTTATTTACTTCCGTCTGTTCCGGTAGAGGCAGCCATGTTTTACGTAAAATATTTTCTTCGATTCGCAAATTGGTCGAAGGTATTCGTAACTATTCCAAAGGCTATGATGCTGAAAATTTGATAGAATGTATCGTTAGTCGGGACAAGTCTACTGCCCAAGTTTCAGCTCGATTAGACGAGGGGAAATTGTCGAAAAATCGATTCAAAGTTTTGCAAGCAACAGGACAAACAAGCAGACAGTACGAGTTCATAGAAAGGGAGTAAAAAAGGCTCGATACTTAATCTTAAAAGGCTTATCTTACTCGATGTAAAAAAAAAATTGTTTTATATTTCACTTTCTTTGTGTTTTGCTATAAAAACAGATGGATACAGTAAGATGGGGTGACTATGGTCCACTTTTAAGCTTTGTTTCTATATATTATCTTAAAGAGATGTCACCTTATAAACCTAAAAATTAGTTTTAAATCCAGGGGACTGGCAATTACTCAAGATAAAAACCTGAATATATTTCATATGAAATTTTTTTATTTAAATTTATACATATTTTGTAGGGTGGCCAGAGTAACCCCAGCCTGGGGTGACTATGGCCAGCTATTATTTTTTTCTAATGTAACCAATTTCTAATTCTTACAGGGTTGATTTTGAGGGGTATTATTGGTGCAGGAATTAATGACATTAATGTGTCAATGCATGTATTTGGAACTTATTGATAACCTTTTGACCGTATAGAGCATAAAACAGCAGTATATAACAGTTACTTGGGAAAATCTGTTTAATATCCAGACAAAAAAAGTGCAGATGAAACAAATAATGAAAATATGGTATTACAAATTGAAAAAGAAACTTAAATATAAAAAAAAAAATGAACAATTTTATTATGATCTACTAATGCAAGTCTCAATGGATGTTTAATTGTAGCGTCGATTGGTAAGTCCGAGCATAGTGACTTGTTCTGTGAGTTAAAATAAACAAAATTTGTTTCATTTAGTTCATTCAATGGTTTGGTATTTATAATGGTTCTAAAAAAATTGTTTTACTGTGTGAAAAAAATGTCATCGCCAATTTTTCACAGACATTGTTTTCTAATATAAAAAAAGTTCATTTGTTGCTTTAAAAATCTGATGCGTTGTTCTTTTTCAATGCAAATCTGTTTAAGTGAACACAAAAATGAATAATAAACCGAAAATGTTAACTGTATGCAATAAATCCAAGAGCAAAACAACTTCTCACCATGGCCATAGTCACCCCGTCAAAGCTGCCATTATAAGGGGTGACTATGGCCACCCTTATTCTAAGAAAAATAGCGGTGATAGTTTTTATTTCAATAATAGTCCACGTTAAGTAAGTTTTAGAAAGATAGAAAACATAAGGTAAATAAATATAATCACCTTAAAAAGTTCTGGGTAGTAAGAATTTTACAGGTTGACTTAGCTATGCTTAAAATCGCATGTCAGACGGCCATCTTGAAAAGATGTCTGTACCTCAGAAAATACTCTGTTCACCGTGAAAAACTGCTAAATAGTTACCTATATCTTTTTTATGTATTATATACAATTGAAAGACCTGAAATGATAATATTTTGGGATTTATGGCACTCTAAAACATTTTTTCCTCAATGGCCCAATGTCACCCCGGGTGACCATATTCACCCCATCTTACGGTATCTAGCGGGTAGACCACATCGTATCGTCGGGGGGGGGGGGGGGGGGCGTGGAAAGCACGTTATTTCCCCGTCGAAACAACGTGGTATGCCCTCTGGGTTTTAGTTATGTATCGACATCGTGCGGATTACTTTCTGAATGTAATTTTAACCATAAGCGTTATTTGAGCTATTTGTTTATATAACTATAATCACTATATTTACAGTAATCTATAATGATATAGATATAAAGCCACTAGATTAAATAGAAATAAATAAACAGAACACATCAAGCTGTAACCCACTTTAAGTTGACCGTAGAGGGCAGTGCCTTTATTGCGCCCTGTGGAACTGCGGCAGGGCTTACTTTTGGACAATGTGGAAAATGTGTAGGTTTTCAGAATTATTAATTTTTTTACTAGTGGTTATGCCCGTCAAAATGACGGAGAAACGAATGATAACAATGTGTTGTTGTTTTTTTTTGTTAAAAGAGAAAGAAAAGATAATAAACAATAATACAATAAAAAATGTGGTGAGAACGTATCCTTCGGTATTTGTTGTTATCAAGCTTGTGGTATTAAAAAGCAACGAACGGGAAAGGGAGATCATTATGAAATGGCGCCCAGTTTAGAACCTTAACATACAGTGATTAGGGCCTATTAATAGGCCCATGTTTTTTTTATTAATTAACAAATTAAGCAATATTGTTAGTTTATATAATAAAAATTAATTTCGGAGGACGTTTCCAATTTAAACATTTAACTATTTATACCGATCGGTCAAAAAGCCTAGGATCTTATAGCGAAAAAAAAACATGAATAAAATAATCAAACCTATATATAAACAAACTCACGGTAATTCTGTATAAATATGATGATTTATTTATTTTTAGGTTTTCAACGTGGTGAAATGCGACTATTATAATGTGTCAACTGTGGTTAATTATTGGGAAAAGGAAAGGGCACCCTGGGAAATGTATAATTTCAACACGGGAGCCGCGAGTGATTAAAACATTTATGAGCGACTGGCTCGGAGAGTGAGGCATTATCTTTAACATCCCTAATAGAGAACCCATGTTCTTTATCTCCTCCTTTTTTTTTAGGAGTGGAGGGATATCTCCTGCTCTAGGCATGCACATGAAAAAACAACACAGTGCCTGGATCTTGAGAAGCATGAAGCATCAACAAGACGAATATCTCATTCTCATTGCATATTTCTAATTTTACAAAATAGTTTTATTTTTAAATTGCATCTAGTATAATATAGGCCTATACATATTCGCTCATCCCGATCCCTCGTTTTGCCAAAGAATCTGCGGATATGAATATTTCTGAAATAATTAAAAAACGATGGATGTTGAGCTCTTTCAAAATGCATGTTAATACTGTTGTTGTTTTTCAAAACAATACATTAACAAATAACCATTAATAATATAATTCAATAATATGATTATATACATTTGAAAATATATTTGTGTGTGAAATATAAAAATGAAATGATTTGTTTTAATTCTCAGAATAAGGGAAGTAATCGTTAAAAAAGAAACATTATTTAAGGTTACCTCCCTTACGACTCCATACCCACAAACTTGTTGAATAACTGCAGTCCATTCATAACAATGTAGATATTTTGTTCTGGCTTAATTTTGTTCCTTTCGATTCCAACTTGCTAGAAAATAAATTCCTTATGCAACAGCTAGCTTTATATTTTTGAAAAAAAAAAGATAAAATAAACAGAAGCTTGTGGTGATGCACTCCAGAGCCCTTCATGGAATGTAGCGCAAAATGATGATGATGAGGATGTTTTAATTCTTAAATAAATAGCAAGCACATTTAACAACCAACGCTGTCTTCGTTTGTGTTTACTTATGTTGTTGTTGTTGCAGTTATTCGTGCTCACGCAGTTGGTAGAAAGAAGATTATTGCTCCCATAATTAATTACCTTCGCTCCTGCCTTGAACTCTACACCCAAACCCGCCCACTTCGTTCGGCTTCTGACGCGCTTACTCTGCGGATCTCTCGTGTGAGGCTAGTGTCCGCTGCCCATCGTTCATTCTTCTACGCGGGACCGTCCACTTGGAATCACATCCCATTACAGCTTCGCCAGAGTCCTAGCTTAGACACCTTCAGGAGACGGCTGAAGACTCACCTATTTCGTAAGCAGTAAGCAGTATTTGCGTATACATATATACATTTTCGTCTGTTGTTCGTTGTTATTAACGGGATATGCGTTATACAAGCACCATTATTATTATCATTATTTGTATCCATTTTGTTTCGGGTTTTAAAATAATGTTAAGCTACTGCAAGTACTACGAACGAAAAAATGTTAATGGGCAAAGTGACGTTGGTACTGGATTAATATAATACGAGAAACTCTAGCAACGTTATAGGCTACAAGAAAGGCTCATTTTTATTGATTCTAATATGTGTTATTCACATTTATATTTAATTCGATTTAATAAATTGTTGTACTTCTATCAAAGACTATTATGTTTAAGAAAAGTATTCCTGTAATACCAAATTGATCTACAGGGTCCATAAACTTGACATCTTTTAAACCTATCAATTTAGTTTCACATGATCTGTTTTTCCCTAATCCATGCTGTATGTAAGGCAGGGGTCGGCAACCTACGTAATGCGTAGAGAGATTTTCAATGACACGCTGAACACCCCCAAAAAGGCAATTCAAATATCTTCTAAAGAAAAGAACACAGGATGACGATTTTGGCAATCTGAATGAATTAGAAAACATACTTTGGCACACGATTATTGTCTATAAAAGCCAGTTCCAGAATAAGTTGTCATATAATGGAACTTATTGATCGATAAATAAATTTTAAAAAATTACATAACCTAGAACGTTTTAAAAAATGCGTGCTGTGACATTTGAACCAGCG
This sequence comes from Anisus vortex, assembly GCA_949126835.1. NCBI lineage: Eukaryota > Metazoa > Mollusca > Gastropoda > Planorbidae > Anisus > Anisus vortex. Next base: position 22,980,635 of record OX421506.1, read on the forward strand.
GCTGTATCTTCAAACATGCCACATTTAATCCCAGCTACAATACAACATTTAGGTTAATTTACGTATTAGTGATATTACAATTATTTTCTGCCCATGTAATGTTTAAAAACTTGCTATTAGAGCCTACTAATGTGAAAGGTGGGCTTGTTATTATTTACAAGCTTATCAAATTTGTACAACAAAGATTGAAAAGATACAATTATTTTAAGTGCCACTTACAAATTATCTAATGCATGTCTAGAAGCAGTGGCGTATTTCATTGGAATCAAAGGTAAGGTCATATTCCACAATTGCAACTATCAACTACTCAACTTTGCTTGGACTGACCGCATGATTATTTTTCTATTTTTTTTAACAATAAGACACTATTCAAAATGAAACAAACACATCAACCTTTCTGTATTCGAATTGCTGCTCAGGAAAAATAGGCCTATATGTCTATGAGAATATTTCCCATTAGAAACAAAGAAAAATAAATAATAATATCGAGGTTTGTTAAACCAACCCTTGTGTTATTGGTATATTATACTTTAATGGAGAAGTTAAAAAAAAAACAGTTAAACAACTTCATATTATTAACGAGCATAAACACAAACTAAATGTGATCAATAAATGAACTTTGAAACTGAGAAACACTTCTGTACTCATAGGTCCCAACACTCGCGAAGTGTGAAAAGCACCGATATACTTATCATTAAGAACACACAGGTGGGCCAACGCATCGAGGACAGACCCTGTTGGTGTACGAGGATTATTGCACTGCCGGACGCCTCCAAGACTCAGTGGGAAGGAAGCAATGAGCGCAACAGTTCGTCTCAACCCCGACTTGGCGCCTTGATGCCTGGATGTCCAGGCCTATAATCTGGAATTTGTGCTACCGGGCGACAGTGCAGGTATACGAGCGAGCCACCTCGTTAATGATATAATGGGAATTCATCAGGCGGGGAGAAGCAGTGTAGTGCATGTACTGCAGAGACCGTATGCCACGTTAGGCGGCACGCCCAATTGGCTGGGTGGCTAGTCTCGGACAGGAACTAGGTGTGTCCTCTCTTGATCCATCCCTTTAATTACGTTTATTAAATTGTGTTTATAATAACTAAGATAATAAATATGCAATGTTATACAATGGAACATTTTATTTAAAGTTTGATAAAATGTCTCTATAGTGTGTATCCCTTACTAACTATGTACAATACGATAACAGCTGATACGAAAATCAAATACAAACATAGTCTAGGAAATCCAATAAAAAAAAAGTGCCATAAACCGATTGTTTTATTTCAGTATTTATCTATCAATGTTAAGTATCAATGAATGATCAATGAAATTGCCACGATGATAATTTTATGTCGTTTTCAAAAATTACTAAATACCCCCCCCCCCCCCGCACCGGACATGTGAAATGTTTCACTCGTTTGACATCCAAACTTGTAAGATAGAATTCTATTTCTTTTTATCAAGTGTCTACACTAGAATCCCAGGTTTCCTAGTCAGGATCAACAAAAACAAACATGAACACAGCAGTTCTGGAGAGAATAAATTCTCTATGACTTTAAATCAATACATAAGAACCATCAAAAACAATTCGTTTGGAATTATGTTGTTTTTGTTTTGTGTGTTTGTCACTTGCTTTCTCGCTAACTTTTCTTTTATTATTTATTAAGGCGTTTCTGTTATTTGCCAAAGGACTTGAGTTTCTTTGTCAGTTTAGAGTTTTGATAAGTTTCTTCAGTCACATTTCTCAAGCCAATCAACGGATAACTTTTTTTTATATGAGTATATGTTTCTTTGTCGGCAGTACACATTTTAGATACAAGTGTCAGTCTTCCTATCTAGTTAAAACTTGGCACTTTGACGTGACGCCGATAACAACATGTTAGATTAATTTTCTTTTAGCATAAAATTGGTTCATTGAAAATGTGGAGCTGAATGACATAGGAAAGTCTTCCTTTTAAAAATGTAAGAAAAATTTGTTCCAAATCAAGCGAAAAAGAACTATTATTATAATTGAAGCAATAGCGCCATCGCGTTTTATGGTTACAAAAAAAATTATATTTTCTCGGAATGTTGGCATTGGCAAATATGTTTTTAAAATTGGGCTACATTCATGTAATTCTACTTAGTTAAATGTGTTCAGTTATTAAACATTTAAACAAAGATTTTTTAAATAACTGAGAGCGAGAGAGTAAGTTTTTTTTTTTTTTTGCAAATCAATATCAAATAAAATATATAAGGCTAGTATCACGACACCAGGTATAACAAGTATCACGACACCAGGTACAAACTAGTATCACGACACCAGGTACAACTAGTATCACGACACCAGGTACAAACTAGTATCACGACACCAGGTACAACTCGTACCACGACACCAGGTACAACAAGTATCACGACACCAGGTACAACTAGTATCACAACACCAGGTACAACTAGTATCACGACCCCAGGTACAAACTAGTATCACGACACCAGGTACAACTAATATCACGACACCAGGTACAACTAGTATCACGACACCAGGTACAACTAGTATCACGACACCAGGTACAACTAGTATCACGACCCCAGGTACAACTCGTACCACGACACCAGGTACAACAAGTATCACGACACCAGGTACAACTAGTATCACAACACCAGGTACAACTAGTATCACGACCCCAGGTACAAACTAGTATCACGACACCAGGTACAACTAATATCACGACACCAGGTACAACTAGTATCACGACACCAGGTACAACTAGTATCACGACACCAGGTACAACTAGTATCACGACACCAGGTACAACTAGTATCACGACACCAGGTACAACTAGTATCACGACACCAGGTACAACTAGTATCACGACACCAGGTACAACTAGTATCACGACACCAGGTACAACTAGTATCACGACACCAGGTACAACTAGTATCACGACACCAGGTACAACTAGTATCACGACACCAGGTACAACTAGTATCACGACACCAGGTACAACTAGTATCACGACACCAGGTACAACTAGTATCACGACACCAGGTACTAACTAGTATCACGACACCAGGTACAACTAGTATCACGACACCAGGTACAACTAGTGTCACGACACCAGGTACAACTAGTATCACGACACCAGGTACAACTAGTATCACGACACCAGGTACAACTAGTATCACGACACCAGGTACAACTAGTATCACGACACCAGGTACAAACTAGTATCACGACACCAGGTACAAACTAGTATCACGACACCAGGTACAAACTAGTATCACGACACCAGGTACAAACTAGTATCACGACACCAGGTACAACTAGTATCACGACACCAGGTACAACTAGTATCACGACACCAGGTACAACTAGTATCACGACACCAGGTACAACTAGTATCACGACACCAGGTACAACTAGTATCACGACACCAGGTACAACTAGTATCACGACACCAGGTACAACTAGTATCACGACACCAGGTACAACTAGTATCACGACACCAAGTACAAACTAGTATCACGACACCAGGTACAACTAGTATCACGACACCAGGTACAACTAGTGTCACGACACCAGGTACAACTAGTATCACGACACCAGGTACAACTAGTATCACGACACCAGGTACAACTAGTATCACGACACCAGGTACAACTAGTATCACGACACCAGGTACAACTAGTATCACGACACCAGGTACAAACTAGTATCACGACACCAGGTACAACTAGTATCACGACACCAGGTACAAACTAGTATCACGACACCAGGTACAAACTAGTATCACGACACCAGGTACAAACTAGTATCACGACACCAGGTACAACTAGTATCACGACACCAGGTACAACTAGTATCACGACACCAGGTACAACTAGTATCACGACACCAGGTACAACTAGTATCACGACACCAGGTACAAACTAGTATCACGACACCAGGTACAACTAGTATTACGACACCAGGTACAACTAGTATCACGACACCAGGTACAACTAGTATCATGACACCAGGTACACCTAGTATCACGACACCAGGTACAACTAGTATCACGACACCAGGTACAACTAGTATCACGACACCAGGTACAACTAGTATCACGACACCAGGTACAACTAGTATCACGACACCAGGTACAAACTAGTATCACGACACCAGGTACAAACTAGTATCACGACACCAGGTACAAACTAGTATCACGACACCAGGTACAACTAGTATCACGACACCAGGTACAAACTAGTATCACGACACCAGGTACAACTAGTATCACGACACCAGGTACAAACTAGTATCACGACACCAGGCACAAACTAGTATCACGACACCAGGTACAACTAGTATCACGACACCAGGCACAAACTAGTATCACGACACCAGGTACAACTAGTATCACGACACCAGGTACAAACTAGTATCATGACACCAGGTACAAACTAGTATCACGACACCAGGTACAACTAGTATCACGAAACCAGGTACAACTAGTATCACGACACCAGGTACAAACTAGTATCACGACACCAGGTACAAACTAGTATCACGACACCAGGTACAACTAGTATCACGACACCAGGTACAACTAGTATCACGACACCAGGTACAACTAGTATCACGACACCAGGTACAAACTAGTATCACGACACCAGGTACAACTAGTATCACGACACCAGGCACAAACTAGTATCACGACACCAGGTACAACTAGTATCACGACACCAGGTACAAACTAGTATCATGACACCAGGTACAAACTAGTATCACGACACCAGGTACAACTAGTATCACGAAACCAGGTACAACTAGTATCACGACACCAGGTACAAACTAGTATCACGACACCAGGTACAAACTAGTATCACGACACCAGGTACAACTAGTATCACGACACCAGGTACAACTAGTATCACGACACCAGGTACAACTAGTATCACGACACCAGGTACAAACTAGTATCACGACACCAGGTACAAACTAGTATCACGACACCAGGTACAACAAGTATCACGACACCAGGTACAAACTAGTATCACGACACCAGGTACACCTAGTATCATGACACCAGGTACACCTAGTATCACGACACCAGGTACAACTAGTATCACGACACCAGGTACAACTAGTATCACGACACCAGGTACAACTAGTATCACGACACCAGGTACAACTAGTATCACGACACCAGGTACAAACTAGTATCACGACACCAGGTACAAACTAGTATCACGACACCAGGTACAAACTAGTATCACGACACCAGGTACAAACTAGTATCACGACACCAGGTACAAACTAGTATCACGACACCAGGTACAACTAGTATCACGACACCAGGTACAACTAGTATCACGACACCAGGTACAAACTAGTATCACGACACCAGGTACAAACTAGTATCACGACACCAGGTACAACAAGTATCACGACACCAGGTACAAACTAGTATCACGACACCAGGTACAACTTGTATCACGACACCAGGTACAACTAGTATCACGACACCAGGTACAACTAGTATCACGACACCAGGTACAAACTAGTATCACGACACCAGGTACAAACTAGTATCACGACACCAGGTACAACTAGTATCACGACACCAGGTACAAACTAGTATCACGACACCAGGTACAACTAGTATCACGACACCAGGTACAAACTAGTATCACGACACCAGGTACAACTAGTATCACGACACCAGGTACAACTAGTATCACGACACCAGGTACAACTAGTATCACGACACCAGGTACAACTAGTATCACGACACCAGGTACAACTAGTATCACGACACCAGGTACAAACTAGTATCACGACACCAGGTACAACTAGTATCACGACACCAGGTACAACTAGTATCACGACACCAGGTACAACTAGTGTCACGACACCAGGTACAACTAGTATCATGACACCAGGTACACCTAGTATCACGACACCAGGTACAACTAGTATCACGACACCAGGTACAACTAGTATCACGACACCAGGTACAACTAGTATCACGACACCAGGTACAACTAGTATCACGACACCAGGTACAACTAGTATCACGACACCAGGTACAAACTAGTATCACGACACCAGGTACAAACTAGTATCACGACACCAGGTACAAACTAGTATCACGACACCAGGTACAACTAGTATCACGACACCAGGTACAACTAGTATCACGACACCAGGTACAACTAGTATCACGACACCAGGTACAAACTAGTATCACGACACCAGGTACAACTAGTATCACGACACCAGGTACAAACTAGTATCACGACACCAGGTAAAACTAGTATCACGACACCAGGTACAACTAGTATCACGACACCAGGTACAACTAGTATCACGACACCAGGTACAACTAGTATCACGACACCAGGTACAACTAGTATCACGACACCAGGTACAAACTAGTATCACGACACCAGGTACAACTAGTATCACGACACCAGGTACAACTAGTATCACGACACCAGGTACAACTAGTATCATGACACCAGGTACACCTAGTATCACGACACCAGGTACAACTAGTATCACGACACCAGGTACAACTAGTATCACGACACCAGGTACAACTAGTATCACGACACCAGGTACAACTAGTATCACGACACCAGGTACAACTAGTATCACGACACCAGGTACAAACTAGTATCACGACACCAGGTACAAACTAGTATCACGACACCAGGTACAAACTAGTATCACGACACCAGGTACAACTAGTATCACGACACCAGGTACAAACTAGTATCACGACACCAGGTACAACTAGTATCACGACACCAGGTACAAACTAGTATCACGACACCAGGTACAAACTAGTATCACGACACCAGGTACAACTAGTATCACGACACCAGGTACAAACTAGTATCACGACACCAGGCACAAACTAGTATCACGACACCAGGTACAACTAGTATCACGACACCAGGCACAAACTAGTATCACGACACCAGGTACAACTAGTATCACGACACCAGGTACAAACTAGTATCATGACACCAGGTACAAACTAGTATCACGACACCAGGTACAACTAGTATCACGAAACCAGGTACAACTAGTATCACGACACCAGGTACAAACTAGTATCACGACACCAGGTACAAACTAGTATCACGACACCAGGTACAACTAGTATCACGACACCAGGTACAACTAGTATCACGACACCAGGTACAACTAGTATCACGACACCAGGTACAAACTAGTATCACGACACCAGGTACAAACTAGTATCACGACACCAGGTACAACAAGTATCACGACACCAGGTACACCTAGTATCATGACACCAGGTACACCTAGTATCACGACACCAGGTACAACTAGTATCACGACACCAGGTACAACTAGTATCACGACACCAGGTACAACTAGTATCACGACACCAGGTACAACTAGTATCACGACACCAGGTACAAACTAGTATCACGACACCAGGTACAAACTAGTATCACGACACCAGGTACAAACTAGTATCACGACACCAGGTACAAACTAGTATCACGACACCAGGTACAACTAGTATCACGACACCAGGTACAACTAGTATCACGACACCAGGTACAAACTAGTATCACGACACCAGGCACAAACTAGTATCACGACACCAGGTACAACTAGTATCACGACACCAGGCACAAACTAGTATCACGACACCAGGTACAACTAGTATCACGACACCAGGTACAAACTAGTATCATTACACCAGGTACAAACTAGTATCACGACACCAGGTACAACTAGTATCACGACACCAGGTACAACTAGTATCACGACACCAGGTACAAACTAGTATCACGACACCAGGTACAAACTAGTATCACGACACCAGGTACAACTAGTATCACGACACCAGGTACAACTAGTATCACGACACCAGGTACAACTAGTATCACGACACCAGGTACAAACTAGTATCACGACACCAGGTACAAACTAGTATCACGACACCAGGTACAACAAGTATCACGACACCAGGTACAAACTAGTATCACGACACCAGGTACAACTTGTATCACGACACCAGGTACAACTAGTATCACGACACCAGGTACAACTAGTATCACGACACCAGGTACAACTAGTATCACGACACCAGGTACAAACTAGTATCACGACACCAGGTACAACTAGTATCACGACACCAGGTACAAACTAGTATCACGACACCAGGTACAAACTAGTATCACGACACCAGGTACAAACTAGTATCACGACACCAGGTAAAACTAGTATCACGACACCAGGTACAACTAGTATCACGACACCAGGTACAACTAGTATCACGACACCAGGTACAACTAGTATCACGACACCAGGTACAACTAGTATCACGACACCAGGTACAAACTAGTATCACGACACCAGGTACAACTCGTGTCACGACACCAGGTACAACTAGTATTACGACACCAGGTACAACTAGTATCACGACACCAGGTACAACTAGTATCATGACACCAGGTACACCTAGTATCACGACACCAGGTACAACTAGTATCACGACACCAGGTACAACTAGTATCACGACACCAGGTACAACTAGTATCACGACACCAGGTACAACTAGTATCACGACACCAGGTACAAACTAGTATCACGACACCAGGTACAACTAGTATCACGACACCAGGTACAAACTAGTATCACGACACCAGGTACAACTAGTATCACGACACCAGGTACAAACTAGTATCACGACACCAGGTACAAACTAGTATCACGACACCAGGTACAAACTAGTATCACGACACCAGGTACAAACTAGTATCACGACACCAGGTACAACTAGTATCACGACACCAGGTACAAACTAGTATCACGACACCAGGTACAACTAGTATCACGACACCAGGTACAAACTAGTATCACGACACCAGGTACAACTAGTATCACGACACCAGGTACAAACTAGTATCACGACACCAGGCACAAATTAGTATCACGACACCAGGTACAACTAGTATCACGACACCAGGCACAAACTAGTATCACGACACCAGGTACAACTAGTATCACGACACCAGGTACAAACTAGTATCATGACACCAGGTACAAACTAGTATCACGACACCAGGTACAACTAGTATCACGACACCAGGTGCAACTAGTATCACGACACCAGGTACAAACTAGTATCACGACACCAGGTACAAACTAGTATCACGACACCAGGTACAACTAGTATCACGACACCAGGTACAACTAGTATCACGACACCAGGTACAACTAGTATCACGACACCAGGTACAAACTAGTATCACGACACCAGGTACAAACTAGTATCACGACACCAGGTACAACAAGTATCACGACACCAGGTACAAACTAGTATCACGACACCAGGCCCAAACTAGTATCACGACACCAGGTACAACTAGTATCACGACACCAGGTACAACTAGTATCACGACACCAGGTACAACTAGTATCACGACACCAGGTACAAACTAGTATCACGACACCAGGTACAACTAGTATCACGACACCAGGTACAACTAGTATCACGACACCAGGTACAAACTAGTATCACGACACCAGGTACAAACTAGTATCACGACACCAGGTACAACTAGTATCACGACACCAGGTACAACTAGTATCACGACACCAGGTACAACTAGTATCACGACACCAGGTACAAACTAGTATCACGACACCAGGTACAAACTAGTATCACGACACCAGGTACAAACTAGTATCACGACACCAGGTACAAACTAGTATCACGACACCAGGTACAACTAGTATCACGACACCAGGTACAAACTTTACAATAATTTTTGTTTAATATCTCATATTAATATTTGAGTAATTTCACATTCTATTTGTTTTTGCCTCCTAAAAACGTAAACACAGCTATGTGGGGAAATGTCATTTTATATTTAAATTTGATTCTTAACATGGAAAAGGAGTCGGTGAGTAAATATTATGCTATTTGAGGGCGGTTAGTCGAATAGGCTAAATGTATGTGTTCTTGCATAAGGGATAGTTTTTATCCTTATCTTTATTTGAGCATTGTAACAGGTTGTTATTGTGTTGTATATCTAAATTATGTATTATTACTACTTTACCCTTTTTCCTTTTGTCCTCTAGTTTTTCTAGGTTTAGTGATTTATCTATTGGTGCTACTCTTGTCAGTTGTAAATATTTGCTGGTAAAGAACCATGTGGCTCTTTTCTAAATTTGTTCAATTTTTTTGGTTTTCTTTAGTTGATGGGTCCCAAACTGAGGCTACATTTTTTTATAAAGTGCAAAATAATTTGAGATAGATTAATGTGAAGAATTTATTACCTCTGCGCTCTTCATATTATTATTAAACCTTAATTATAAGGTTGTTAAAAAATTTTGCAAATAGTCATTATTTAACAGCCTATACTTATCAATCGAAGTCAATGCCTACTAATAAAAAGAAGATAATAGCTAAGACGATGTTTTTTCATAAATTATATCTTTAATGTTAAAATATTAATTAATAATTTGTTTATTTTATGACTTTCTTTTATTAATATGAATAATAATTTAATTTTTAATGATTATTATTTATTTAAATGCGAGTTGCAAAGTAAACCAAATCATTTACAAAAAATATTGACCTACAGCTTAAAAAGGCCTATTATCTCCCTTGATTAGATTTTAAAGTTCCTACAGATGTCTATATTAAAATTATAACAAAATTGTGTCAGGTTATATCAATACTCATAATTATAAAAATACTTAAAATAGGCAAACTATTAATTTCTTTCTGTTTCTTCATTGTAAATGTACATTTAAAAACAAAGCCACACTAACTTGTTTTTATTTGTACACATATTACTTCTTTTGAGAGCGTATATTTTATTAGACTTGATATTTTTAAAACATCCTTATTAATGCAAGTTAAGAAATAAATTGATAGTCTAATGTGTATGAGTTACTTCTCTTTTTGAAAAAATAATAATTAATAATAATTGGTCATTTATATAACGCCTCACTCCATGCTAATGCAAGCATGCTCAGCGCGCTCATAAAAACGAAACGACAATAACACTCTAAAATAGTTTAGAATAACAGCCAACTCCTGAAATAAGCTGTTAAGAGTAAACTTTAAATGTAAAATGAACAGATGTCTGGGCATCATGCTACATGTAATTGCATGGATACAGGCACTGTATAAATAACAATTAATATTAAAATCATATTGCGTTTAACATCCGAAAACCGGAATACTTTTTTTCCAAATACCAACTATGGCTTGCGATAAAAACAACATCAAAACAAATGTTAAGTTACAGTTGCAATCCTTTGTGTGGGAAAATTTTGAAAAAAAACGTCTTTAAAGATGGCTCGTTGTAAATTATGTTCCCAACAGATAAGCCGTAGCGGTGGCAGTACCACTAGGTTGTGTACCCATCTGCGTACTAAGCATCCTGGATTAACATCGTCATCCTCTGCATTTGCTTCTTAATGTTATGGTCAACGATAATCGGACATTTGATTATCATTATTAAAAGCTATTATCAGTTTTAATCAATTAGCCTAGATTTTTTTTTAGTTCTAAAGAATTTTATGGTAAAGCGTACAAAATCATATTATATTCAAACAAATCAACCTCTTGAATGCCCTGCAAGCACTAATTAAATTTGAACTATTTTTCAAATAGGCCTATACCTACAAAACTCCGCACATTTTGGCTTTTCCGGCATTGTGACTAATGTGACGTTGCGCAGGGGGGGGGGGTGAAACCGAAATCCGGTTTCAAACCAATTTTATAGAACCGAAAACCAAATTTGAAGGAAATCCCGTCTTAACATCTCTATTATCAACCCTAAGGCTCGGGTGTGGAGAGTGTCGTCATATAATATATGCAGACATTTGTATTTCTAAATTTCAATAACAATTTACTATTAAATTATGTCTTCGTATTATAATTACAACTTAATAGCTTCAGAAGATATAAATACCAGCTAAGCTTAAGACAATATTTTTGGACTTTTATTTGTTGTATTCGCTAAATAAATTAAAAACAAAAAGTCAAATTTAAGGAGTTTCTTTTTTTTTTCTAATACAAAAAAAAATCAAATCAAAGAAAGAATTCCATTGATTTATTTTAAAATTTTAATACTATTTAGTTACTTTGCAATCTTCTAAATGTTTTTCCTCAACAACGCCGGGTAAATTTAGCTAGTATGATGATGAAATTGTAAAAGAATAATAAATGAATTGAAATTTGTACACATATAGTTGACAAAGCCTATATTAAGGCAAACATCACATGAAACATGCATGCATATGTAGAATATATGTTTACTAGTAAATATACATTAATCGGACATATCAACAGTACTATTATACATATTTGAACGTTGTTGTTTTTTCCAGTAGTTTAAAGCATGAGTCAATACTGATTATTACTGATAATAGGATCATCCTTAAGAATAAAGGTATAAAAGGAACTTTTTAAAATGTATGTAAATACACGAAGTACAGTTTATATATATATAAAATATATGCAAAATGTATAAATATAAATATATCATTAACAAAAACTACACAAAATGTGGCAAATTAATCCCGAGAAAGGCCGCTTCTTGACACGCAAGAGGAAGTGAAATTGTGGTTTCCAATTCAGAGGTCCCTGGTGCAAAGCCAGAATAAAGCCAGGGTATTTCTCAGGTTCTAGTCTAAATAGTTCTGTTGGGCGCCAGCATTTGTATTTATGTAGCCCCCTCTAAAATCCTGTGAACCTTGTTACACTCGCCTCATGGTCTTTGTGGATACTTTTGTTTAAAAGGTCCACAACAATACATGTTAAATAGAAATAAATGTAAATAAATCATAACATCATCATGTAATAATAAAATCCGATGTAAATAAAATAAACTTGTCAAAAATTGTCAATGAATTGAACATAATATGTGAATAAATTACAAAATCAACAATACATCATTTAAATTTATCATAAGCACATTAGTATAGAGTCTACTCCAATAGAAGTGACGCTAAAATCGCTAAAAAACGCTAAAAAGAGCTGATGTCGGTCAGGACGCTACCAACGCTGCCCCGAATTCTCACCAATGACGGCGCCCTTCTCTCCTCCTCCGTCTCTAGGCTTCTGGGCCTGGGGGCGTAAGCGTGGGTGTATCTCCGCGGGGTCATCTCTGCCTTTGCGTACGCCCCTGGGTCGGAAATTCTATTTTGGTTGGCGTGCGGGCTACTATGGCCGTCGTCCTCCGAAAGGTTCGAAAAGGGCTCTTTTGGTCCGGCTTGTAGGACCTTGAATAAGGTTGTCAGGTGATCTTTACCCATCCCTCGGAATTCTCTCCTGGCTCTGGCTTGAACCTGGGGGTTGGACATGATGTCGGAGTAATTATTATTGTATTTTCATTGTGGTTTTACACTAACGTGTCGCTAGAATGTTTTACTTATATGGTTTGATCAATTGGTTTTATTTAAATGGGTTTACTTAAAAGTATTTATTTGAAAAACTACCAACGTAAATTGGTTTGATTAATGGTTCTACTTAGATGTTATTTACAGTAATAGCTCTACTTAATGTGGTATGCTCAGATAGTTTGTTTAAATACTCTAATTTGGGCTAAAATAAAAGCGTTTATAATTAGGTGCTCTTCTTAAAAGGGTTTATTTAAAACAGTTTAATTTAAATGTAATTTCCTGTTGCAATGCTCAGATAAACTTAAGAACAAAAACAATTTTCCTTATCCCGTATGCGAGAACAAATGCATATAAGTACTCTTTCTTCCTGAGTGGCATGCGGGCATGGAATGGATTTGCCTGAACAAACCAGGTTAACCAGTAACTTAACATCATTTAAAACATAGGTTCTCAACCGGGGCGTTATCGCCCCCCAGGGGGCGGTGAGCAGCTTTGGGGGGGGCGCTAGCGTTCCCGGGGGCGATTGGGGGGGCGGTAAAGGGCAAGTGGGCGGTACAAATGTACCTGATATGATTTCAATTCCAAACATATTGAATCGATTTTTTTTTAAAAATGAAATGTGATGTAAACGCTGCTAAGTAACTAGGCTGCTAATATTAACGATATTATTGTCTCAGTTTTACTGAGATGTTATTGAATGCATGAATGCTTTCCGCCGTAAAAAACAACTATTGTTACGCGGATTAGATACGTAGTAATTATACAAACTGAGTAGTTAATGTAATGTTTGAAAATATACATAAGCCTATTCATTCTTTAGTAATATAATATTTATTTAATTTTCAAATACTTTTTACAGTTTGTTCAGTTATAAATTTTGAGCCATTTATTTTTTTTTTTATAAAAGAAAAAAAAACATTAGAAATATTAGCTCAAATGAAATTATTTCCCTTTAATTAAAAAAAAACACTATTATTGTCTCGATATAATTTTTAATTGTTTGCCAATTTTATAATTTTCTTGTTATGTATTTATGTATGCCTTTATTGCCTATTTATTGTTCTTATTGTTTGTACTATGTGGCAAAATAAATATTGCTCATCGTTCATTGACGAGAACTACAAGCGATGGCTACTGCACACAGAAGCGCATTGGTTAGCAAAAGATAACTGTTTAAATATAATGTATGAGACTTGGATTCAGTGCTCTAGTTTTTTAAAAGCAAATGCGATTCTTTGGGAGAAAATTAAACAGTTTCTCTAAGTGTGAGTTTGGGCCACAATATTCTATTGCATTCTTATCAACCTCGTATGTGGAAAGTAGATTTTATGCTAGTACCATTTGGTTGTTAAGAAAGAAAAACAAGACAAGCTGCAAATTGTATAGCGTGGAGACCTAAGGCTTTTGCAAACAAAATTGAAACAAATTTAGACAAACTACTAGCAACACACCAGGCAAACGATTCACATTAACATTGAATTCTTATTAAGCCTCTTGTTTAGGTAATTTTTTTATCTATTAATTCTTACAATATGTTTCCTTTTCATTTTTTTTTTAAAGACAATAAATAAGCACACAAGTCTAGTCGGCCCAAAAAAATTGCAGAAACTATATTGATTGGGTGGGGAGAGATGGCGCAAAAAAAGTTGGGGGGGGGGGGCGGTGAGCGGAAAAAAAGTTGAGAACCTATGATTTAAAACATGAATAAAGACTAGGCTCGGACCATGGATTAGCATAGGACGCAATAATGTTCTTTATAGAAGGAGCGTCTGTAATATATAAGATAAATAAACTTTTTTATGTCCTTGTATTTCTCATGGTAGACCGGACAATGAAAAAAAACGGAGGTGGCTTGGCCACGTACTCTGCATTGAATGGGGGAAAGACTTGTTAGCATAGACCAGAAATAGAGTCTTCTCAATAATAAGTAAGAAAATCTCCACACACACACTTACAAAATAATACAAAATTCTTACATGATCGAAAGTTGCCTCGTTTAAGTCGCTAACTTTCTCTAAACGCTTCATGAAATTTCTTGACAAAGTCTGGAGTTCCTACGTTTTTGAATATAAAAAAGGGGGAAATCAATACAATGGTCATGATGACAATAGTTTATCGCTTCTTTAAAGCCTTAAAATCAACTTATGAGCACTAAAAAAAAATCTTACAAAATACACATTCACTATTCCGAAATTCTCAGATGTAGTAGATCTACATATTCTGACATACACTATCATTGAATGTTACTTAAAAGCTTCTTAGCATTTCTTTTGGAACTGAAAACTACATTCTAAAGCCGCGAATCCCAAACATTTTATTACGTGATTCAGTTTTTGTTTTCTTGTAATCCACTAACATGTTTTATCACCTATACAAGCCCGCCCCTATGTAAGTCAACATTAGAGATAATAATAACCATAATATATTTTTCAGTGAAGCCTCGAATTAAAGTCTCTAGCTTAAAGTGAGGTCAGTATCACGTGATGTTTGCTGGGAGAGAGAGGGGGAGAGAGAGTGGGAATGGAGGGAGATAAAATATACTGTCCTATATCAATTGCCACTAAATCATGAAAATTCTAACCGGGATTTTGAAAAAAAAAATGTATATCCCGGTAATGTTATTTAACGTTCGAAACTTAGTGGCCGGCGTTAGGAGAAAATTGTAGTCATAAAGTATTACGCGACCAAGCCGGACCAGCTTACTCTATAGGGGGAGCTGACACTTTCATTAGAAGCCAGCAACAGCCTCTGCCTGCCTATTATAGGATTTAGTGCAGAAAGTGCTAGAATGGATTTTACCGAAGTTGTCAGTAGGCAAAAGAAAAAGCTAAAGGAAAATGTGTACTAAAAATAGTTTAAAAATAGTTAAAAATAGATTTAGAGACTACGAGAACACATATTTGATTACACAAATTGAAAAGACTCTATTCTCTAAACCATTTATAAACAAATAGCTTTAAAGACCAAGTGAAGAGGTTTTTCTCAAAGGAAGGAGATTTGGAATAGCCTCATACGGCAGTGACGTTTGAGAAGGAAAACAAATAAATAAAACTTGACGCTATAAATCTATAATTAACCATTTTGTTCAAAATAAGAACCGGGAAAAGATTCAAAACATGTGGCAATAGATTCAAAACACGTGACAATATTCATTTTTCCTAGTCGGAATCCCGGCCTTCTCTTACGTCACTTTCCTATATTGCCGGAAAAAAAAAATCTCAAATGGCTACGAGATTTGGATTTTTCCTCCGAAAAACACACACATTTAAGTGCAAATATTGAATTAATTACTTAAAATTTATCTTTGATATTTTGTATAAATTATTATCATTCAGATGCTGAATACACTATTTACTATCAAAATCAAATGTTTACTCAATTTTTATAAAAAGCTCTTCACTTGGTCTTTTAATTTATTATATAAAACCAATTCTAAATGAAAGCCTACGCTATTCAGACCTAGTATTCTTAATTCAACATTCTATACACATAATGTAACAATGTGAGCATCCAACACTTTCAACTTACTGGTCTCTCAGAATTCTTGTTTCGTGTATCGATCCGCCTCAGCACCGCCATGCTGCTGTTCTTCCTCCTCATCACCATGGTGCCCGCGGGCGTGTCCGACAAGCTGGACTCGTCGTCGTCATCATCGTCGTAGTCTTCGTCCGGTATGGTGGGCGCCAGGGACGCCGTGTCCGCGTCTGGTTTCAGCGCCTGCATGGCTCTAGCAAGCCGTACGGCTTCTTCTGGGCTTGGGCGCGTGGTTTCGTCCGATTTGTTGGATGCTGGCTTTCTCAACTGAAATGCAATGTAAATGAAAGGTGTCCATGTAACTGTAGGATTCCATTTAAATGCTTTAAAAAATGTTGCTGGCCTTTTGTTCTGGTTTTATTATACTGTCTTGCCGATTACCGGTAAACCATTTCTGTTAGCTTGCAGAATCATGCTGAGACTAGCTTCTTCTTATAATAATAATAGTTTATGTAGCGCTTCTATCCATGCTATTTTTGCATGCTCAGTGCGTCCTCTAGGCCCAAAACTCCTGCAGGGCGACAGGTCGGCGGCAGGGATAGAAACCACGACGTGTCGATTGACAGTCCGGTGAACTTTTTTTCTCTCGCTCTCTCACTCTCTCTTATATTTCTCTCATTCATTCTCTCTCTT
Source organism: Anisus vortex (assembly GCA_949126835.1). Lineage (NCBI taxonomy): Eukaryota > Metazoa > Mollusca > Gastropoda > Planorbidae > Anisus > Anisus vortex. The sequence goes on from OX421506.1 coordinate 22,998,174, forward strand.
TCTCAATCTCAGTATCTCTTTCATTATGTCTCTCTCAATCTCTCTTATTTATGCTTTCTTTCAATCTCTCCCAATCTCTCTCTTATTCTATTTTTTCTCATTCTCTCTCCCAGTCCCTCTGTCATATTCTCTCTCATTCTCTCTTACATTCTCGCTAGCTCATTTACTGTTTTCATATTTTTTCTCATATGTTTATAGGAACAGTCTAGAGTTTTAAGAAGACGATTTTGACCATAAAAGCTAACACTAGAATAGAGAAGGCGTTGACTTCAGGTTTGGTATTGTTAATGTATGAGCCATGTCAAATTATTTTTGTAAAAATGTTGATAATTGTGTTGGTGGATGTTGCTATGGTAAAGATGGTGGCCGGAATTGGCTGCTGCTGTGGCAGAACTCACCTTTATCTTTGTGACAGAGATGATCTGGAGCAGTGTGGAGTAGCGGTGAAACAGCATGGCCATGAACTGCAAGGTCAGGAGCAGACCAAACACCAAGGTGAAGGTCACGCTGATGGGCTCAATTTTCTCTCCTTTGAAGCCGTGCAACGAACATGGAATCTGGAAAGTGGAATTTTGTAAAGCATTGGCACCATTGTTATACATATAATTATATACACTGATATATCAATCTATCTATCTATTTATATATCTGACTATCTATCTATCGCTTTCTTTCTCTCTTGTTCTACACCTATCTAATTTATCTGTTCGTATCTCTGTCTAGCTATTTATGTATCTATCTAGATCCATCTCATCTACGTGTCTGTCTTTCTGACTAGCTATCCTTCTAACTTTATATATGTTTATGTATAGGCCTATGTATATACTAGTATATAGTCTCTTTCCGTATGTATGTATTTCCGTCCGTCTGTATGTTTGTCTGTATGTCTATGTAACGTACAGTATCCATCTATCTCTTGTATCTTCATAACTATGTCATCCCTCCCCTTCCATCCCTCTCTGTCTCTCACTATCTTCTTCTTACCTTAATAGATAGATTGGTTGTTGACTGGGCAATAGTTTGCAACGTGTAAACCAATATAATAAACAGTATGTTCAATATGAAGAAAGCCAGACAAGACTGAAACAAAATTGAAACAATATAATAAACAGCATGTTCAATAAGAAGAAAGCCAGACAAGACAGAAACAAAATTGAAACAATGTAATAAACAATATGTACAATATGAAGAAAGCCAGACAAGACAGAAACAAAATTGAAACAATATAATAGACAGTATGTTCAATATGAAGAATGCCAGACAAGACTGAAACAAAATTGAAACAATATAATAAACAGTATGTTCAATATGAAGAAAGCCAGACAAGACTGAAGCAAAATTGAAACAGAGTCAAGAGACACAAAATAAGTTACTTCTAACAACACGATGTTTAATATTTACTTTCTTTTTCTATAGGTTTGTTTCTAAAAGACTGGTTAACGTCCATTTCATTTTACTTATATTTATTAACGTTTTTAATCTTCTATTAATTTGAGGTTTCGCCTAGCAATAATATTATAATTGTTAGCCCTTTTTTCTATCTGATTTGTACATCTGATTCCCAGATAAAATGTTCTTTTTTTTTTAAGTTAAAACTAGAAAGTTAACTTTTTTTTCAGACACAGTAAGGGCCCAGGTTTTCAGACACAGTATGGGCCAAGGTTTTCAGACACAGTATGGGCCAAGGTTTTCAGACACAGTATGGGCCGAGGTTGGCTAAGTTGTGGTCGCACGGTGGCTGAGCGGCAGCGCGATCGACTGGCGTATCGAAGATCCTGGGTTCGAATCCTGGTGGAGGCTAGGATTTTTTCCCGGGTCTGGAGGGTGCCCCTGAGTCTACCCAGCTCTGATGGGTACCTGATCTTAATTAGGGTAAAGTAAAGGCGGCTGTGCAAAGTGCTGGCCACACAATCAGCTAGTATGCCGTGGCCACAGAAACTGGTGAGTCAATTTGGTCCAACGGGATACTTTTTATGTTTACAGCAGGTGCATTGTCCCAAGAAGCTTAAAGTGGACCCATGAATAAAACAATACATCTAAGAACATCTTTGGACCACATCTTTGAGCTTAAAAAAAGAATCCAGTGACAATCTTGCTCTAGAACATAGGTTCTCAAAGGGGGCGATATCGCCCCCCCCCCCCCCGGGGGAGCGGTGAGAAGCTTTAGGGGGGCGCTGACATTCCCGGGGACGATTGGGGGGCGGTACAAACGTACTTGATATATTTTAACACCTCTGCTATTTGAATCGATTAGTTTTTGATGAAATATGATGTAAACGCAAGTGCCGCTAAATATCTGATATCCCCCAACAGTATGCCTACATATTATTATATTAATAAGAAATAGGAATCGCAGTGACTTTTCGATGAAGTAGGGGTCTGTATTTGGCAAATATAGTGTGAGGCCGGCTGGTCCTGTGGTTGGTTCACCGGACTGTCAGCCCTGCTGACCGATCACTGTCGCCCTTACATCTTCTAATATTAATGATATTTTGATCTCAGTTTAACCGAGATGTCCTTAATGTATTTTAAATTATGTGCAACATATAACAACAATTGTAATGCGGTAGAGATAAGTAGTAATCAAACAAACTGGGTAGTGATTGTAATGTTTGAAAATATACATATAAATTCTTTAGTCATATAATATTTATATAATTTTCAAATACTTTTTACAGTTTGATCATTTTAAAGTTATAAATTGTAAGCCATTTATTTTTTATAAAAGAAAAAAAAAAGAAATATTAGCTCAAATAAAACGGGCTAATTATCTCCCTTTAACAAAAATATGCTTCCGCATTTGATTCAATTGTGATGCCGAACAAGTTCTGTTTTGTAATATAACAAATGTTACTTATTATTAGAACTAAGGTTTTGGTAACCAAAATTGAAACAAAAATAGACAAATTGCTAGAAAACACACCAGGCAAACGATTCGCATTGATTTATTTAAACCTTTTGTTGAGGCAATTTTTTTATCTATTAATTCTTACAATATGTTTCCTTTTTTTTTAAAGTTAATTATTCACACAAAAAGTCTAGTACGCCTAAAACAATTGGGGAAACTAGAGTCTAGATGGGCGGAAGGGGGGGAGAGTGAGTGGGAGCTAAAAGAAAGTTGGGGGGGGGGGCGGTGAGCGGAAAAAAATTATAAAAGGGGGCGGTGAGCCGAAAAAGGTTGAGAACCTATGCCCTATGCTCTAGAATATAATCATCTTTGTGTCCCTGGACACAGTGCTCAAGCCAACCAACGGGTTTAAAATTATATATATTAAAAAGAAAAAAAACAACAGAACTAAAAAACTGTACTTACTTTGTTTCTTAACTCGATTAACTCTTTGCGTACTTTCTGTTCATGGTTAACGTTTTGGTCCAATGGCTTCAGATATTTTTCAATTAATTCACTCCAGAAATCAGCCTGTTCGATTTTGTTTGTTTTAAAGATACAAAATGACACTCATTACATTATTTTAGATACCATATCATATGAGGCAATGAAATTAACGTAGTGTAGTTTCAGGTGGTAGGGATTAGAGCGTATTTCTAATGGATTAGTGTTGGCAATATCGGGAAAAAGGCGTATAAAACTGAGACGCTACATACCTCCTTATTGTCCAGTATTGAGATAGTCCCTTGCCACAGTGTCGGGTCATCTATCCACACTAGTTTCTCTATTTGTTTCTGTGTGTCAGCTACTGAATCAAAAACATACTTTTGTTGACTTTTAAATAATCTATTCATTGACTAAGCAGCGATAATAATTATGAGATTATGATAAAACAAACTATTTGTGATAGAACTAATGCAAATAACTACACTCTTTCTTCCCGAGTGGCATCCGGGCATGGAATGGGTAACCTGAACAAACCAGCAACTTAACCAGTATTTAAAAACCGAATCAAAATTGCAAGACTAGACTCAAACCAGTGAGAAAAGTAGGACGCAATAATCATCTGTATAGAAGGAGCGTCTGTAACATATAAGATAAGATGTCTCTATAGAGACAGGGAGAGATCGAGAAGGAAAGACGAGAAGGGCGAATTGGTAAGGAGGTAGTGGGAAGGGGGGAGAGGAGTGAAATAATTGAATGACATGAACAAAGGCAGACAAGACTTTTTGTTGGCTTGCCCAGGATAGAAAGACGTGGTGTAGATTTCATTGCTGACATATCATCTCCAGGTAGATAAGGCAGAGTCTTGTTTGCTGACTGTGGAACCATGGGTAGACATGGCAGGGTCTTGTTTGCTGCCTGATAACTTATACTAATGCATAGTTCCACGTTGGGCGAGAAAGACAAAAATATCTTTAAGGCACTCGAAAGCATTTGATGGTTAAATGTGGCCATTCAAAATGTCAAGTCACATTTCCTCGCGATGCCTGCTGTACAGTAGCACATTCAACCTGGCGGACTGTAGTACGGATCAAGCACCTTTTCAGGCATTAAATAAAGGCACTTTCAATTAGCAGAAGCATGATAATCCATCTCAACAACTTGCAATAAAGTTAACGATTGGAAGAAAATAACTTCGAATGTGTGATTTAATTTAACAATTCCTAGCTTTGAAACTTAAGTAGAGGTTGTTTTTTTCCATTTATAGCCTTGGGTCTAGTCAAACAGAGTTTACCTTTTAAATGTGCTGCTGCTATTTATATTTTGTTGGTGTTTTGTTTTTTACAAATTTTTCGAATGCGCTTTACATTTACAATATGTTATTAAAATATATCGAAAAAGTGTTTTTGTAATGGTTTTCTTTTTAATTGTCAATATTGTTGGCTTGTTTAATTTTGTTCGGACGTTCATTCCACCACAGCGGTGCTACGAAATTGTAGGAACGAGCTGCAAAGGTTTTTCTTTATACGCTTGGTACCTTGAGCTGTAGGTGGATTTGGTTTGAAAGCAGTCCTATATTTTCTCTGATGTGTGTAGCTCGACCATGGATCTGATGTACTTGGGAGATTGACCATGAAGGCTTTTATAGAGCATAGTCAGAACTATGCAGAAGTGTGTTGCAAGCTTTTAGCACAGCCGTGGAATAGCTAGCTACTGATTCTAAACAACAATCACTTGCCGTATTGGAAAAAAAAAACTTTTTAAAACAACGAATAATTGGTGACCATAACCTTTGACTTTTTCGTTTTCACCGTCCAGCTGGTCATCTGTCTGTGGGAAGTTAGCATCGGCACCAGGGTCACTTACAGCTCCGTTCTGGAATGCGACCGCTGCCTGTCTAGGCTTTTTTGAGGACAGTCTGGACTCAATAGCGCCCAGGCGATCTAGAACCATCTCCAGCTTAACGTCTGAGTTGTTGACTTCCTTTCTGGGGCAGCACATGCAGCGGAACAAGTTCCCGAAAGAAAACGTGAAGTCGGAAGTGTGCTTGTTGTGTACAGAAGTGAACAAATCCAAAACTGAAACAAACACATTAAAATTAAAAATAGGCAGTGATGATTAATTTGAATGCGAAACGATGTAAAACAATTTATGAAAGCTGAAATAGTTTCAAATGTACTCAGCGAAACTGGAAAGCTGGTCAAAGTCTTTTTATAATTTTGTCCACAAAGAAAAATACTGCTATTAAAATAAAATTAACGTTAAATAAAAGCGTGTCATAAAAATAATTACACTTATCCCTAAATAACAAGCGAATACAATGCAAAAGATGATTTTGAAAAGTGTTTACTGATTAGTAAAATTATTTCTATTATGCAGTCCTTAGAAGATCTCTGGGATATGTGTACTTGGCTAAAAGTGCCATCCAGAAAGCATATTAGACCGGCTTTCTTTTCTTCAAGTCAAGAACCCTGTTTCCAGGGATTTCTTAGGAGACTTAAAATGTACGATGCGCAACCTTAGAGTAAATTTATAAAGTTCTAGTTATAAGAGATACATAAAAAAAAGTTTCGGTACCAAAAGATCTCTATTTAACAGAAATGTGAACTTCCTCAATATACGGAATAAGAAATTTCTGCTATAACTGGATTGAAAACAAGATCCTATAATTGGCAAACTAGATTGCTAGATCGGTTGCTAGATTTAAGAGTGTGTATGTACCGGGATTTTACTTGCAAAGCCCCATATAACATTTCTAACATACTTCCATTCTTTTTCTTGGACTGGTCTGTTTGTACTTCTGGAGCCTTTGTCTGCGGGCCTTCACGTGTGCCCCATGTGACGACATGCAGGTTGGCCAGAGAATAGATCGTCAACAACAAGGACATCGATGGAATGCTGAGAATGATAATATCAGAGAGTCAGTAAGTAACTAATTTTTGGAATGCTGAAATTTATTTGACAAAATTGACATGTGAGTCAGTAACTTTGATTGTTGGAATGCTGAAATTTATTTGACCAAAATTTACATGTGTGTCAGTAAGTAACTATTTTTGGAAGGCTGAAATTTATTGGACAAAATTGACCTTTCTGTAAGTAACTGAAATTGATGGAGTGCAGAAATTTATTTGAAAAAATTGACCTGTGTGTCAGTAACTGAACTTGTTGGAATGCTTAAATTTAGTAGATAAAATTGACCTTTAGGTCAGTAACTAAAGTTGTATAGATGTTGAAATTTGTTGGATAAAATTGACCTTTAGGTCAGTAACTAAAGTTGTATAGATGTTGAAATTTGTTGGACAAAATTGACCTTTAGGTCAGTAACTAAAGTTGTATAGATGTTGAAATTTGTTGGATAAAATTGACCTTTAGGTCAGTAACTAAAGTTGTATAGATGTTGAAATTTGTTGGATAAAATTGACCTTTAGGTCAGTAACTAAAGTTGTATAGATGTTGAAATTTGTTGGATAAAATTGACCTTTAGGTCAGTAACTAAAGTTGTATAGATGTTGAAATTTGTTGGATAAAATTGACCTTTAGGTCAGTAACTAAAGTTGTATAGATGTTGAAATTTGTTGGATAAAATTGACCTTTAGGTCAGTAACTAAAGTTGTATAGATGTTGAAATTTGTTGGACAAAATGTACCAGTACGAGGAAACCATGGACATTTTCGGCAAGTCGAAGTACTGAATAAGTGTAAAACGAAAGTACAAAGTATGTGTGTATAATGAATTTAGTAACTAGTGTCTATAGTTAGATGTCAGCTTCCCTTGACGATGGTTATACTACATTTTAGTTTATAGTACAAAAAACATGTTGACTAACCATAAGAAATATAAGAATCCATGAAACAAACACGTGACCTCCATGGGATGCAGCAGCGCCGTGACAATAAAAATGGCGATGACGATGACCAGAAATAATGTAGACACCGAGCAGAACCCGTAAGTGGCAGCTTGCTTGATTAACCCCACCAGAACTAGCATCATCAGCATGGTGTAGATCAGAGACAGGAGCCCTGCAAAGGCTACCTGTAAAGAATTAATATAACAAAAATACAAATATATAAGTATATTTATACAATGATATAGTTTCACGTTTTGTTTAACACATGAAGATTTGTCTTCATTACAGATGATGTGTCTTTCAGCATATTTTAAACAAAATGAACAAATTATTTGTACTCAAGCACAGAAATATACTTATAAAAATAGACATGCAAGCACACTTTCACACAATTTATCATACTACAAAAAGTTCCTTAGTCAGCTATTGTATTCTGTCTGACTGAAGTCTTGACGATATATTTATTTGTACGTATATTTGTGTGAATTCTCATTGCCCGCTTAGTGAGCCTTCAGTTATACTCAATACTTGATCTCTAATTTAGTCTCTCTCTCTCATCCTCATGCGGCGGTTTTAGAAACGGATGTCTGGGTAGCGAAGCGCAATTTCATTGGAAGTAATTCTACGTTTATGCCCCGTGTCTACTGCTGTCTGTCTATGGTCTGATTCACTAGGAAATAAATACGCTTGATCCGCTCGATGAAAGTTTAAAGAAGAATTCAATGCTTAAAGTCATGTCCATTAATACATCAATGGTCGATAATAAGTAACTTCTTTAACACTTAGCAAAATACAACAACCTAGCTACACCTCTACGTGATTTATATATGTTTTGGTGCAGAAATAGCTAGAATGGATTTTTTCGGAAGTTTTCAGAATACAAAGAAAAAATGCGTACTAGAAATATGTAGAGAGTATGGGAACACATAAAGATGTACGCAAATAAACTCTACGTCATAATACTTTACTCTTATTGCATTATCGCTACAATTCTGACACGAATAATCTCTAAAGCATAATTAAATATAAATAAATAATTCTACATGATTTATAGATACAAATTTAAATACATTATAAAAAAAAACGATTTAAACATCATATACACATATAACTAAATGGGACATGATTGTGTGCATTGCGATTTCACAAACCTGTGTTTCGGATGACGCCTTGAAGCAAAGGACGGAAAAGATAACCACTGGGATTAGGTTGATCAGAAGCGCCCCATAGAGGGGTATGTCAGGGTAGGCGGTGTTCAAGGCGCTCAGTATCAACAGGAACGTTGTGCCAGGTGTGATCATACCTGCGTGAAAAATTGCGGAACATTCAGGTTGAACTCCGAACGCAAACAGCGTCAATGTAACAGGTGGGGTTTGACATTACTGATGGGAATGTAAGATTGGACGGTGGACACAGTCCGACCGGAGCAATAAGTTTGGGAGAGTATTAGATAGTCTAGCAAAAGTACCCGCTTCCGCTTTTGTCAGCCTACGCAGCTTGCCGACCCTGTACTAGATAGTCAGTGACAAACTCAAGGCCTGCTTCCCATATTTCGGTCCGGTATAAAATTATATCTGGCCCCTTTTTAAATAAAAGGTTCAGTTCTTTACTGACTGTTTATTTTATTCGGCCTACAATTTAAAGTCTTTGTCTTTTTAGAGTTTGCCCCCTGTGCAATTGAATTGGACACCCCTATATTATAAAGATGGGTTGATGATGGATTGACGAGAGTAGTCAGGGGCGAAGCCACAGGGGGGGGGGGCTGAGGGGGGCTAACCCCCCCCCCCCCCCCCCCCCGGAATTTAAAAAAATTATTTTTTTCAACTGATTTTGTTAAAATATGCACTAAATTCGCTAAAAATTTGGTAAACCTTTGTCACGTGAAAGTTTAGCCCCCCCCCCCCCCCTTATATTTGGTAAATATTTGTCACCCTGGAAAAAAATTCTGGCTTCGCCCCTGAGAGTAGTAAAAGAATTATGAATGAAGACCTAAGAATAGTTGCGTGTTTTTTTCTAATGATGTCTGCGTGGGTGGGTGGGGATTGGAGATGGATGAATTTGACTTATTGTGGACATCTGGATTTGATTGGATTAATGAACAGAAAAAAACAACAAATAAATGTAAGGATTGAAATAGTGCTTGGTTCGTTGATTAAATGCCAAATGGATTGTTTTATACACGTGCCTCTATATAAAGAGAAAACCGCAAGGAGAAAATACAACCGACAGATCAAAGAGATCGCTTTGGTGATATTGGCCGGCTGGTCCAGCGGTTAGTTCACCGGACTGTCAACCGACACGTCGCGGGTTTTATCTCTCCCTCCGACCGATCCCTGCCGCCCTGCAGGAGTTTTGGGCCTAGTGGACGTAATAATCTTCTATCTAGAAGGAACGTCTGAAAAACTTATAAGAAACTTTATTGTATAGACTTCAGACTTACCAGATATGAGCAGGACTAGCTGATAAAATATGTACAAAATTGTAATGTCTTTATTCTGCCTTGTCGTGGTCCTCCAGTTCTATATAGGACATAACAAAAACAAAAATATCAGAAAACTTAAAGACTTAAAAAAGCATCCTTCATCTAAATTCATTATACTTAGATTGTTATAAGAATGGATTTAACATTTGGAACACATATTTCAAACCTTTCACGTCAATAAAAGTACTAGTCTCAAGTCTAAAGCTGACATAACCTAACAACGCCTCAAGTACAAGACCGAAGTAGAATAAAACAATAATAAAGATACTCGACTAGTAACTAATAACATGATAACTTGTTATAGTTCTGGGACGATAGTTCTGGGGAAAAAAAGGCAGTTGGTGGAGATGCAAAGCATCACTAAGAAACTGCAGCTCAGATTAAAATTTTAGTTAAGCCTATCAATTAAACTATGTTTATTCAAAACCTTGAGAAGGGGAGCTAAGTTTTCATTAAAACTCTCTAATTCGTAAAGCTCACAACAATTATTTGTTTAAATTTTTAGTATGTATTATATCATGTTCAATAAAGCGTGTCTGATTTGTGAGTGTCAGAAGAAATTTTTGGACAAAACAATTCCAAACATTCAACCTGTTTTGGCCTACCTCCAGTAAGTCTATGATGTTGGCGATTGTCGACGGAGTCCATCGGCGTCTCTGATTGTAGAATTCCGTGAAACCCTCGGGCGCCACAGTGAAGCTGTCAGAGGCGGCGCAGTACTCCACCCGGTAGCCCTGTTGGAGGAGCAAGGTGCACAGCCACCTGTCCTCACCTGTGAATCGTGTTAAAAATTTGTCATGGGGTGTCCATAAAAAAATTAAAAAGCCACAAACGGCTTATGGAAGAATACTTAAGATAATAACCCGAGAGAATCGAGCTGAAATGGGTTGCCTGGACAAACCAGGAAAACCAGTAACTGAACATCATTTAAAACATTAATAAAGATGCAAGACTAGACTCGGACCACGGATGAGCATAGGACGCAATAATCTTCTTTATAGAAGGAGCGTCTGTAATATATAAGATAAGATAAGAAATCTTGACAATGGCAAGAAATCTGCGCATTGGGTTCAGAAGACGCACCTCTAATTCTCAACTTTGACGAATGCCAATGTTAATAGCTTAAGGTAGGCCCCACACTCCTCTCGTACGTGAGTCTCACATAATTGGTGCAAAGATAGCTTACAAAATACACAGAATATATCAAATTGTAACTGTGAGACTTGTTAATTCTATTCTATTTTTGTAATGGCTTACGCATAAATTATTACATAAACATATCCCTGTTGATACATTTCGATTTGTACAACATGTTACAATGCTTATAGGCCTGCTAAATGTTAAGCTTGTTTGACTTTATAATAGAAAACTAATACTTAATTAGAAATATCTTGAATTAGTAAAGGAGATTTTATTTGTAATATATATAAAATATTGTATAGATGTATAAGTTTTAAATGGGTTGGGTGATGACGCTGAGATAGTTTGCATCAAACAGAGAACTGTTGGCCGCCGAATGTGACGAACGGCGCGAGACGGTCTTACTTACTGAAAACATAACCGCATTATACCTTGTTATTGTCATGATTCTAATGCTTACCCTGGTCATACTGCACGTAGTGCCTCGCCTCGGTGGGCGGAGTCGTGTACTTTTTCATGACGTTGTCGTCCATCAGGGCGGAGCCACGGAACAAGCTGAAGCATCCGGGGCTGCACAGGACACAACCCAACATGTGCTCGGTGGACTTCTGGAGCCAGTGGCTGATGGCATACTCAAACTTCTGGTACCAGACCATGGGACCTGTTGAAATCAAAACAATACATGGAAAAGTCTAGAAACATTGTCTAACTTCCAGATTGCAATCGCACACAAGCATGGCTAAAAAAAAAAAGCTACAATTGAATGCTTGTCAATTGGTAAAATTTCATTAAAGAAGGATCCTTGCATTAATTGTTCAATTGTTATGCAGTGTTCTAAAGTGAAGAAAAAAGACTATTACGATAACAATTCCAGACGGTAAAATAAATTCCCTAAAGAGAACAGTGGAAAGTGAGTTTTTGACTGCCAAGATGACTGCAAACGTCTTCTGTGGTTCACTGACTCCTGAATCTGACAAAGTAAGCTCTAATTGGGGAGGTAAGGGTAATGTATAATTTAGTGGTAAAGTTAGTCCTGACTGGACAATGGTCAGTTTAGATAACAGAATCAGCCACTCACCTGAACCCAAAGGATGAATTCTGCCACAAGCTGCGCCCAAAATTGGATTCTTCTTCATTCTGTCAACGAGAATCTGGACAGCGGAAGGCTGGAAGTCAATATCACCTGGACACACGGACAGATAGATGAGTAGGTCAATATAAATGTGACCACATAGAGTAGAGCAGAAAACATAAAATTTATAAAAACATGTATATGGCATGTTTATAAGCTTTTAAAATACCTATTAAAAATATCCATTCATGTGGCTTTTATAAACAGCGTGTTTCTGAGCTAAGCATCGAATGTTAAATATAATTCTAAACTAACCTTTTCTTAATATGCGACTTTGATTTACTTATTAAGTTGAAACTGTCTCATACATGGGTGTGAGTAATCACCTTAGCTTTTTTTCTCGCTTTATAACTCTTTTCCACATCAATTTGATGGGTATAATAACTAGTATAGATCTATATGCAATTTTACAAAATGCATTATTTCAAGACCTTGTTGAATTGCAGTTCTACTAGAAGGTTTGTGTGGCCTTCACAACGCTCAGAAACCTTTACCCAAGCTATCATTTTAGATCGGTATAAGAAACTAAACCATCCTATCAATACCCATGTAAGTATTTTCTTTGTACTTGTGGAATAATTCAAACCTCATCCGAAAAAAACAAACACTTAACGTTATTTAAAAAAAGAACCTCAAGTTTTTTGCGTATCTTTGGCCCTTAAAACTAAAGTTGATGAAAACATTAATATACCGTCTAGCGCCAGAATAAATGTGTTGTCTGCTCTGGCTCTCCTGGCCGCCAAGGTCAAATTTGAGGTCATCAACTGGTGGGCCAGGAAGTAGTACATGTACATTACCTGGTCAATAGAAAAACAAAACAGCCGTCATTTAAGTCTTGTTGCCTAGCAACCAAGCGGTCTTAGATGAACAAATAGAAAGATGGAAAGACAAGAAGTAGAAAGATAATAAAGGAAGAATCTATATCATTCTCTCTTTCTCTGTCCTTTTCTTTTCATCTATCTCTTTAGTAGTGTTACATTTTAGCCACAACAAAAGAAAACACCGTTTCACATATAAAAGGTAGCGACCCAGCACCACGAAAGCATAATTACAGAGTTTCTAACAGAAGAAGGTATAAGTAAAGTTAAATATCTAATTCAGATTATGGAAATTTACTAACCATAAACCTAAGCAACTATATTTCGCATACTGTGTGATATTTAACGCATTTTATTACAGCCATCAGATCTAAAATCTAAGAATTTACAAGGTATTAATCACACATTCCCTTAATTAAAAAAATAGCTTAGCTCTACATCGTCTGACAAAAAGACAAAGTCGAAAAATATGTTCTAACTGATACAGCTGACTAAAGCATTGGAGGTTCTCAGCAATAAAAAACTAATCTTTAAAATGTAACATGACTCTTCTGACGTAAGCCCACTTTCCATTTATCTCTTTAGAGATCTTCAAGCTCTCAGCACAATAGGAGTACTAGTCTTGCAGTCCGGGTCACCAGGGCCGCAGAGACTTTTATAATATGTTGGCGCAAGGCTGGCAATTAGCGCCGTTAAAGGGAAAAGATAGCGGCTAAGGATAGTTGTATTTGTACTGTTTAATTTATGGACCCTCTTAAAACTTTATGGGCCCCGGGAAAAGGTTACCGGCTTAATCCCCCCCCCCCTCTCCTTTTCCTTGGCACTGCCTGGTACACCTGACCTAAGGTCACGTACCTGGCTCCACCTTTTTCTGTGCCTGATTTTCATTTTGTCTTTGAGGTGTACAGTCAGTGTGTTGGCGCCCGGGAGTGTCCACTGAAGCTTCCCGCCGTATGGGGTGTCCATCCTGGTGAAGTTCAGCTTCAGCTCTGTCTTATGTACAGCACTAGTCAGCAAAAGTATCAGAGATATAGATGAAGAAATTACAGAGGGTTTACAGTAGCCCTTTAAAGAGATGGAATTCCCAGATCCCGGTAATGTTAACTAACATTAAAAGGCTAAATATCATTTTCAGGCTACGCTACCTTTTTCTTCGGCATTTTAAATTTTATTTATGTATATGCGATGGTGTTTAAGTAAGCAAAGGAATATGCCATGTTGTGGATTTTTTATATTCTCTAATGTATATGTAAAAGAAAATACACTTCAGGCAGCTTTACGATCGTGTGTCTAGCACAATCCCCAGATACGTAATCTTCCCATAAAACGTATGCCAGGTAGCATACCCAGACCTAGAATTAATGGGGGTTTACACTCTATGGTGTTGACCCGTATTTAAGCCGTGTCTCTATATCGCACAGGCCGCATGGTGTTCAATTAAACAGATCAATGTTTGTAGAATGAGAAGTACGGTATGGCTTCATGGCAGCGTCTATTCTTCCTGGGCTTTTTCTCAAATTCTCACATTTTCCGTTTAGATATTTTGAAAAGTCTCCATTACTTTGGTTTTTAGTTTACCTGGCGGCTACATCAACTGTCTGCACCAGCTCTTTGACATATTGATTCACACTGTAGTAGTGGTCATCTTCAAAGTGAGGTTGAAAAGCGTCATCGAAAAATATATGAGCTGGAAAAAAAAGAGAATTTCTTAACGATATTACAATATACAAGTTTTCAATATTTTTTAAACTTAAACAGAAAAGACGAGAAATACTTCAGACCAACAAAATAGAAGTTTAATAGCAAAAGTAAAAAAAGCATTAGCCTACATTATAAATTAGAAATACAACATTATTATCTATTACAGTCCTCTACTTCTGTATACAAAGACCTCAAAGCTGGCAGAGTGTTATACAAACGATACGATCTCATTAAGATTACAATGGACGGCTAACGTCTGGAAGCTCACCGATACTCGGATGGGGAGGAAGGAAAACATGCAACAATGCCCGTCTTCCCAAGCTAGGTGACTTGGCGACCAGGTCTATCTTTTTTTTTTTTGTGCAACCGAGGTAAATGTAGTGCATGTGTGTTGGGGGGGGGGTAAATAAATGTAGTGCATGTGCCTGTGGAATATTTAACATGCGGCGTGCCTCGGACTGAGTCTTTTGAGCTTGGACGACTTGACCCACAATTTTCACGTTATGCGCTTCGACTAAAGAGCCGGAAAGTTCGTCTAGTTTAAGAGACTTTTAAATTAGAATAATCTGAAAGACTTAAAACTGTTTTATTATTATCTATATAAAGACTAATTCATAATATTCCAGGGCATGCAAATGGCTTTGCCTGAACAAGTCAGGGAAACCAACATTAAAACTTTTATCAAAGTACAGAATAAAATTCAAACAACATTGTAGGACCATAAAAAAAAGAATATGTTATCCAAAATCTATTATCTATATTTTATAATCTTCTAAATTAAAATTTATTATAAATTATGTAGTCTTGGGATGTTTACCTTCGAAACAATAGTAGTCTGGATCATTGACATGGAAGAACAACTGAGCATGTTTTCTGGCACTTTGGTCTACATCGAGTCTAGAATAAGTAACAAGCAAATATCATTGACATTATTCTTTTGAGAGTAACACGTGGAATAAGTAACATTACTTTAAAAAAAACATATATTTAAATAAAATATGAGTTCAAAAAAAGTGTTTTTATTTCTGTTATGTTTCTTATATCGTTATGTTCTCAGTCAAGATATATTTCTTTGTTACGGCTAAAGGAAAATTGTAGTAACGGACGATTTGTGTCTAAGGAACAGATATTATTGTTATTTTGTCATTTAAAGGAAGTGTTGTAATAATTGTTATGGGTTTGATGTGTATGTTCTATATTCTTAATTATCTTTAATATTCTGTTCAACCTTTATTCTTTTTTTTGTATATTATGTATTCTATATATTTTGTATGCTCTATATTCTTACGAAGTGCCACCATATCCCAATGGAATAAAAACAGACTAGGACACTAGGTTATGCAAACGTTTCGATTTCAACTGGTCAGCCCCAAACATTCGGACCACGCCACCTACTTGCTCACTACATTCGAGGGTGGTAAACCTACCTCATGATGGACTTCAACATCTGGATCATCTCGTTTCTCGTCTCGTGCCACATCGTCGCGCAGACGTAAATCTTGGGGGTCGTCTGCGTCCGCAGCAAAGAGCTGGATTCGGCTATTGCTTGGATGTTTTCTTGGTCCGTGACCATACCCTCCCATCCGGCTTTTTTCTGTTAGGAACAAAGTTAACCTGTTATAGTGATGCTCAGAACCCATTAGAGTCATGAAAAGAAAAATCTTACAGTAATGCACAAAGTCATAAATTAATTCAAAAAAGTCTTTACTGTTAAGCAAAATAATCATGTATTCGTTCCGCTAAATGTTATGCAGTCAAGAAAAAAAGTCAGACAGTCATTCATAAAAGACTTATACGATACACGATACGTTAAACAGACACATGCAAGAGTCATGCAAAAAAAAAATCATACAACGGTGTTTTATTACGTCAGTTTTAAATGATGTTTTAGTTCAGGTAACCCATTATATGCCCTAATGCCATTTAAGTTTAAGAAAAAATAGAATCGATATTAAATTAGTCCTCAGTGAATTAAAATAGTGGCTAATTATTTGAATACCTTTCCAAGTATCTTATTAGATTACCAAGCAGTATTTCTAAGATTAGAATTTAATCACCTTTTGGTCATTCGGCTCATGATCGTACAGTCTTCGGTTGGTCATCATTGACTGGTCAAGAAGTACACCACAGTACAACGGGTTGACAAACAGCCTGAGGAGTTACCAAATAATAAATATTAAAAGAAAATTTAATATGCAGATTAGTAAAGTTTACCTAAAGGCAATGGCTGTCACTTGTAAAGTGCCTTTATCCATGCTATCGCATTTCAAAATGCTCAGTTTGCCATCAAAACCGTTGATTAGCGAACAAAGATAGTTGGAAGAAGTTAAGCATAATAATGTCTTTAACTAATAACGTTTAGCTAAAACACATTCCATATCTTAAAGAATCGTTTAACGGAAGGTGTCCTTCTACAGCCATCCACTACATTGTCACTGCAACTACAATCAGATTTAGCCGAAGTTATAGACTCCTCTCAATCAGGACTAGAACTGAGAAATTTAATAACGCATAATTTGTTCCTTTATCAATCAGTATTTTCAAATGTAATTGTGTATTTTATAAGTCCATTTCTTAATTTTGATTATCTGTTTGCGAATTGATTACCTTTAAAATGTTTAATAACAAGGTTTAACAATAATTAATTAACGCTGAAATACCTACAACTTTGTAATCGATTCAAATTACAATTTGATTGCATCAATAAACCATAATATTATCTTATGTATTTATATTTTGTCCGGATACTACCTTTCTGTTCTGGCCATCTTTTCCGCACGAGATCTCCACACGTGCTTTGTGACGTAAGCGTAGGTGAGAAAAGAGAGCAATCCTAGGTAGCCCAACCATCTCTCCGCCTGCAACCGGCTCAGAATGAACAGCAGCGACTGACCACTACCGATGTTTAACCAAGAGACATCGCAGAGAAATATGTTCTGGCAGAAGGAAATAGTTATAAAACGATAAATATAAACCCACGAAAGTAAATATTACTGACTACATACAAAGGTATTATTATAGGTTTCTATTGCAGGGCCGGTAACCTTTTGCTAACAGCGTGCCGAACTAGGATTGCTACATCATTCAACGTGCCAACAGCCTAAAAGTCAACCTGCGCTATTATTTTTTTATTATTATTTTATAGGACAATTCATTCAACTCCGTAGCAAGGCCAAAAGCAAAGGAGATTCTTCTTATTATTATTGCTGTGGAGACCCCGTTAGGACCGAAGAAAGAGTCCACAATTTAACAACACATAAAATAAAAAAAACATCACAAACAACAATTATAAACAGATGACAGAGTGTCACTTTAGGTTTTTTATATTATTATTTAATACAAAATTAACGTATTTGTGATTATCATCCATTTTATTTGCATTAATATCAAATACAATATTATTTTATTACTAAACTTTCACATTTATGGTAATTATTGTCTAAACATTAACATTTGTTTGTGAAGATGAGAATCTAACACCTGCAAATGTTAATTATATTTCGATCTCAGTTTAATTGAGAAGTACTTTTGATGTCATTAAGACCATATTATGTGCTTTTTGCCACTATCGATAAGTGGCATTGTTTTTCTTTAGATACGTATCATGCACATTCAATCGAAATTGTATCTCATTATCATTAAATGGTATAGATTCGTTGTAATCATACAAACTGGGTAGTTAGTGTAATGTTTTAAAATATACATATAAATTCTTTATTCATATAATATTTAGATAATTTCCAAATAATTTTTACTTTTGGTCTTTTCAAAGTTATAAATTTTAATCCATTTATGGTTTTATAAAAGAAAAGACACATTAGAAATATTAGCTTAAATAAAATGGGTTATTTATCTCCCTTTAATTAAAAAACGGGTCCACATTTGATTCAATAGTCATGCCAAACCAGTTATGTTTTGTAAGATAACAAATATTACTGACTCATTATTATTTCTTTATAAAATCCAATATTATGGTCTTCATTACAAAATTTAATTGTTAGAGAAGTAAAATTAATTTACATTAAACCGTTGTAAATAAACATTTCCTGCATTTATTGTTTGTCCATTTAAGGAGTTTATATTTTAACAATTTATCATTACAGCATTTACATAATATAGTGCTATTATATAGGTCTCTTATATTTATTAAATTAATAATACAAATAAATTTGTTTTAGAATTGCTTATATTTATGTTTAGGAAGATGAGAAATGAGAAACCCCAAACTCCTTTAAATTCAAATAGTCTGTATCAATTAATGAACGCCTTGTCTTGATTGCAGTTCTGCCAGTTCGTGAATTGTATAATGTCAGATACATATTTAGTCACTTCTGAGTGGTCAAGTGTAAGTTACCTCTTTGTATGCTTAAAACAGCTTTAATATCTTTAAAATCGTATATATTATATAATCGCATATTAGGATGCCCATTTTTTAAATGATTAAAATTCAGCTTGCTGCATATTAAAATCGCAAATATCCCTCCTCTAAAAAAAAGATCTACATCTTAGAAGGTTGTAGTAATATCAAACCAGTTAGGCTTGATGTGGCATGAAAAAAATGAGTCCATCAATTTGAAAGTCTTGGCTTTTATTAGAAAAATCCGCTTTGAGTGCTTTGATGTACTTCTGGAAAAGCCCAACTATCTATTAATAGAGGGATGTACATGTAGTTAAATTTGTTTTGATTGATTTCAGGGCAAGATATGTCCAGTTTAAATTCAAATCCACTCCAGTGATGCTTGTAAATGCAACTCACTGAAATGTGTCGCTATGTCATTCACAAAATCGGTTTCAGCAGTCAGTTTTTCTCATTCAGAACGGAAAATGTTGTTATTGTTTTTTAATCAATAAAAAAAAAAACTTGGAGGTCTCTCTCGTGCCATTGAAAATCACTTTGTGCCAAGTTTGGCAGGCGTGTCATAGATTGAGGACACTGTTCTATTGTATGGTCTATTATTGGGAGCAATTTTAAGTGGAGATGGGGTAGATTATAGAGGTAATAAGGGGCAAATTATATGGGCAATAGGGGACTATGGCTAGTATAGGGGGCAATGAAGGCTGGACCATTATAGAAGCACTCATAGTGGCCAAATAATTGGAGGGCTATTGTAGGTCGCAATTAAAGGGGCTTGTTATAGAGGGCGTGTCGAATTGTTACAGTGTCTTTTTGAGAATATGTTTGTTAATTGGGGTACATATTTTACATATTCTTTTCTTTTCAGTGATAGAAACGTTGATTTTGTTTATCGTTATTTAGTTGTTTTTTTCTCCCTTTGTTAAGCCTTTGATTATCCAGAAGTTTGTCACGTACTCAAGGAAGTCGATAAATGTAAGCTTCTTCCGTGAAGTAAAAATGAACTCACAACTATCTTTTTGGACCACATGGGATTGCGTTAGCAGCACAATGCCTAGCCACTCTTTCTTTTAGAGACATTATAATATTTGCCACGGATTTATTTATTTTGTTGTTGTTTTTTTCCTTTTGCGTCCACAGCTATCTTATTTTGGATGTTGTGTGATAAGGGATAAGAAAACAGCACGATTCACAGGCAATCTTAAATGTTATCTTAATGACGCCTTATTAGACTCATGATAGGAAAGTCTGTTTAATTATTTTACTTTATTTAGTTTATTATTAGGGGGGCCCTATGACCTAAATAAATTTCAAAAGTTATCTTCCAGTTTGACCCATCTCTTAAACTGACAATTTTTGTCTGTGCCCTTATACCAATAGATAAAATGAAATAGTTTGTATTCAATAAACAATTACAAACTTTTACGAATTTTCTCACTTTTAAAACGTCAGTACTTGATTTACCATAGACCTCGGGGCCGATTGATTGATGTCGACAAAAAATAAAGTACATTTAATTTACATTAACTAAACTTTCCACATAATAAAAAAAACTATTTTATTATAACGCGGATGCAGCCGAATTAGCTAATTTCAAATAAATATGCTTATGGCCAATATGCTAAAACATAGATCATTAAAGCTGCGATCTTTATACTGTTTTCAACATGGAAAACTTGGAATAATCCGACCAGGAAATCTCCCCAGTTGCAAATTGGTGATTTTTTTAAATCCTTTTTTTTTTCATTGAAAAATCATTAAAAACATGACACTTTTAATTATATAAGGGATATTTGTTATATTAAGTTTTGTTTTTATTTCCAGTTACCAACGTGTTTTCTACTTTATCTCATTTCAAGTCAAAGCAACAACTAACAAACTCCTTCTCCTTCTCTCAAACACTAGACGCAGAAGGGCAAAGAGTAAAGTAGTTATAATACATAAACACTAATTTAGAAATACAACCCAATAACAGCCTGTTGCAATGCTCAGATAAACATAAAGACGAAAACACTTTCCTTATCCCTTATGCGAGAACAAATGCATATAAGTGCTCTTTCTTCCCAAGTGGCATTTGGGCATGGAATGGGCTGCCTGAACAAACTAGGAAAACCAGTAACTTAACATCCTTTAAAATATTAATAAAGATGCAAGACTAAACTCGGACCACAGTTAAGCGTAGTACGTAATAATCTTCTTTATAGAAGGAGCGTCTGTAATATATAAGATAAGATTATTTTTCCGTTGTAGTTGACGTATATAACAATTAAGAAGATAATATTCCGTTCATTCATTCTTTTCGATTTTTTACTTTGTAAACATAATAAAAAGACTTTAGAGTGTAGAATGTAATTCAAATCATTATTTTTTTGTTGTTGTTTGTTTCTACCTGTAAATATTCTGGATGACTTTGAAAGAGACAGAGAAGGCCAAAGGTCAAGGGTGTAATTAGACAAAGCGGCAAGGCGAAACACGACGTCTGTACCTGGACCTTGCAAGCTGACTTTCCCAGCTAAAAAAAAATAAAATAAACAATTTTAATAACATTATAACATATATTATAATTACTTCTTTTTTTAAACATACATTTCTATGTAGGACCATTGTCTTCTATATAGGATTGATCAAATATATGAAACAATTACATTTAATGAACACAAATTTAGACAATAGAGATTTTTGGATTACATTATCAATTTTCGCTATAGTTTTACAAAAAGAAATTGAATTGCAGATTTAACTCAAGATATAGAGTCCGGGTCGGCAACCTTTAGATAATAGTGTGCCAAAAGTAGGATTACTAACAGCTTAAAAGTGCGCCAGCACTCAATTTCATGCAGAAGAGACTTAAATTGTCTTTTTTTTTTGGGGGGGGGAGGGGGGGTCTTCTGAGTGCCATTGAAAATCGTTCTGCGTGCCCAGTCTGGCACCCGTTCCGAAAGGTTGCCAACCTCCTATATAGAGAATTACAAAGTGAAATATGCATTTAGGTTCAATTAGTTATTTTGTTGTTGTTCGTTATTCGATACGGAACAGTTATGTTAAGCCATTAAAAAAAATTATTTACGGAAGATACTTCTTGAAAGAAATTATTGTTCATGCATGGTTGAAATTCCATTTGGAAAACGTAAATAATGTAACAGTTTACTGTTGCCTATGGACCCTT
Source organism: Anisus vortex (assembly GCA_949126835.1). Taxonomy (NCBI): domain Eukaryota; kingdom Metazoa; phylum Mollusca; class Gastropoda; family Planorbidae; genus Anisus; species Anisus vortex. The sequence goes on from OX421506.1 coordinate 23,020,145, forward strand.
TGGGCCCTGCCAACATGGTCGAGAGGCGGTAATTGCCACCTGGGCAGCCCAGGTCCCGCTAATATTTGCCCAGTCTTTTCCCTAGTAAATGAAGAAGACCGTATGGAGTTTGGGATGCTTCCTTTACCTTGTAGCAGACTATGCTTGCTGCGATGT